>CM042332.1:3573210-3645710 GCA_023566125.1 Zingel zingel
TTCCTGTGTCACATGCAGGCTCAGTAGAATAAACCGCCCTCGTCCGAGTATCTCCACCCGCTTGAGTCGAGAACTACCTTTGCAAAAGGTGCGCCATATTTTTCTTGCAAGCCAATGTAAGCAGACTGGGCTTTAGGGAGGGGGTGGGCTTAAATAGACAGGCGCTGAAACGGAGCATTTCAGACATACAGGTATATTCAGACACGCCCAGTATGAGAAAACAATGTGGGTTGTTTTTTTTTTTTTAACATTAGGGCAGGTAAACATTCTAGTATAATCCCAAAATACAAGTATGAACCTGAAAATGAGATTGATATGTCTCCTTTAATAAGTGAAGAGAAACTGTTTGTTGCATCCGTTGCCGTCATGCCGTGGCTCTAACACAGCTCTTACAGTAGTGTTGCTCTCTGAATACTTGGATGACAAAGTCCAACTATACAAATGTTCAAATACTCAACACCTGATCTAACTTGTGAGAGGATTTGTACGTTGTTCTTCTCCTTATTTCCTGTTTAGTGTCAGAAACATCGTAACATTGTAACAATTCATGTCGTTTTGGAGGGGGGGTTACAGTTTAAAATCATAGGAGTCAATAAACTCTCATTGTTGTATATGTTTTGTTTGCGTCTTGTGTAGAACAAGACTCTTCCGCTGGAGAACACGACAGACTGTCTGAGCACCATGGCCAGCGTCTGTAAAGTCATGCTGGAGACACCGTGAGTCATGATGATCACACACACACACACACACACGCACTAGCGTGGAAACCTTGATTGGTTAAACGCATTCAGGTCACAGTCATTCACTCAGTCTCGTGGCACACGTGGATTTGTCCAATTTCACACTAACAGATTATATACCCAAAGTGTCAATACTGGTCATTTAAAAAAAAGTTCAGGCAGTTTCTTCTTACTAAAGACAGATTGTTCTCATTCCCTCTCTCTCTCTCTCTCTCTCTCTCTCTCTCTCTCTCTCTCTCTCTCTCTCTCTCTCTCTCTCTCTCTCTCTCTCTCTGTGTGTGTGTTTAGGGAATATTCGAGTCGTTTCAGCAGCGAGGACACACTCTTGTTTTGCATGAGGGTCATGGTTGGAGTCATCATTCTTTATGACCACGTCCACCCCAACGGCGCCTTCAACAAGTCTTCCAAGATAGACGTAAGACACACACACACACACACACACACTTTATATCTTTACATGACTTAAAGATATCATTTGCAGTGCTTTCTTCTAAAAACGATGTTTAGACTAATACAAAAAGAATCCCTCTCCGTCTGGTCACTAATGACTAGCAGTGTGTGGTGGTGTCTGTACTTCTTCTTCTGTGTTTTCTCTTTTCTTTTTTCTTTGGCGAGTGCGGGACGTTTCTGGGCGGTAACAGAGAGCCTTTGAGCCCCACGCAGACAATAACAACGTTCTCATTTCCAACCGCTGCGTTGCTGATATCGACACCCAAGTCTAACTGACCCAAAAACCGATAGCAGGGGCTCTGTCTACAAAAAGTAAAACTCTTAAGTAACAGCGTGGATCTGTTTGGTGATGCAGCTCTGTTGGTGTCTCCTCAGATGAAAGGCTGCATAAAGGTTCTCAAGGACCAGCCGGCAGACAACGTGGAAGGCCTCCTGAATGCCCTCAAGTAGGTTCACTTTGCATTGTGGGGGGGCGAGGGGGGAGTATTTCTGCGTCAATTTGTCACTGTTTGACTTTCATTAAACATCAGATACTGATATTGACGGTACAGATACTGGCCAGCAGTCCCATCCACTAGTCTGAAAAACACATTATAGTCCTTCTGCCCAGGGAAGTTATGGAAAGCTGTGTATTTCAGTTAATGTATTTTCTAATGTATTCCACTAATGTGTTCCATGTGTATCAGTTTGACAAGATAGTTCTGAGGGAAAAACGTATACCAATATTTTCTTCTTTTTTTTTTTTTTTTTTACTGTATTACTGTGTCAAAAAAATATGTAGACATTATCACACACTTTTGGCCACTGGCAGCTTCAATATAACTACAAAAGCCTAGTTCCCCCTTTACGAATTTTTGGGGGTGAACTCCGAGTCGCAAATGCACTGATCAAAACATCGATCAATGTGCATATGTCCATTATGGATTACTGCTTTTATATTCAGACAAGAAGGAATAAATGATTGCAAATTGTAAAAAGATTGAGAAATAAAAAGGCGCGACCATAATGCTGGCTATTTGCCGTGTCTACCCTTCACAATAAAAGCCCAGCTTAAATTCACTTAGAGCTTTTCGCTAAGAGGAAAGTCAATATCAAACTAAAGCCAGAAAACTACTGTATATTGTATTAACCCTCCTGGTGTCCTCGGGTCAAATTTGACCCATTTTCAAAAAAGTTTCTATATCAGAAATTTGGGTTTCAACCAAATTAAATTTAAAAAAAAATAAGTAGCAACGTGGATGGTTCCATACAGGGCTCTTCACAAGTAAAATAACTGATCTCTTCACTACTTTCATTGAATTTATAGTTGTATTCAATTTTATAGCATTTGAAGAAAAACAATTGATAAAAGAACGTTGAAAAAAGTGACAAATGTCATGAAAAAAATCACAAACGGCAAAAGGCACAGAAAAAAATCGGGAAATGTGACAAAAAAAAACTTGGATAAAAGGGACAAAAACGTTGATAGTGACATAAACATCAGGGGGGGGGAGCAACAAGTGTTGAAAAAGACGACCAAAACGTTGAAAAAAAAGTTCTAATTTTAAATTTTGACCCAGATTTTTATTTTTTATTTTTATTTTTATTTTTTTATTTTATTACTGTTGATCATCTGTCCATCATCGTATAAAGCCCGTCCTGACAATTTGATTGGTCCAAACTGCTCTGGCTCGAGCGTAGTTGCTCCACAACG
The DNA here is from genome assembly GCA_023566125.1 of Zingel zingel. Lineage (NCBI taxonomy): Eukaryota > Metazoa > Chordata > Actinopteri > Perciformes > Percidae > Zingel > Zingel zingel. The sequence continues at coordinate 3,576,094 of CM042332.1, forward strand.
GATCAAGTCCAGACCGAACTTCCCGACCTCAAATGGTGTAGGCGGGGCTAAGTTCGGCTGGCATCCAGGCTATACATCACGCTGACTAGACTTCAAATTGACATCCTGTAGCATGTGCATAGGGCTCTAATGTAGTGCAAGAAGAGATTAGGGTCCTTAGTGCTGATGGGTGATGAATCTTGTTCTTTTCATTGTGCAGAGTCCCACTAACACACACCGTCATGTTTGCATCTCCTCAGATTCACCACAAAACACCTGAACGACGAGTCCACTCCGAAGAACATCCGGACGATGCTCCAGTAATGTTTGTTCTGTTTTTTTTATATATATATATATATATATATATATATATATATATATATATATATATATATATATATATATATATATATATATATATATAAAGAGGATCAATGCTCTGACCTCAAATAAGATGTATATGTTTACATTATTTAAAAAGACTTGATGTTAATACTTGTGTGTTATGGCATAGTCATTCCCTCCAAGCTATTGCAGAACATGTACCTTCTACTTTGCAAAAAAAAACAAAAAGAACAATACTAAAGCATCACATGAATGGCCTCTACTGTTAAGAGCTGTCAAAGCGCCAGTGATGATACCTTTCAGCCTTAGAGAACTGAGCGTTGCTAGCAGCACTCTGAAAAAATCTCCTTCGACCAATTGTCTCAATCCTTTATTCGACAATGGAATGAGTTTAGTGTACAGCGTTTTTTTCACCTTTTGTTTTCTGAAGCTAAATAAATCTTTTTTTGTTTGTATCACGGTGACAGTTTGTGTCAACATGTATTAAAACAAGTGAAGTCGTTTGTCTTTTGAGCTCCAGAAGAATGAGATGTAATGACCGAAATCAGTTCGTGTTCACATGGACGTGCGCGTGTGTTGCCGTGAATGGCTGAATATTAAAGCAGATAAGGGATCGATTGGTTTGATGTACGTGTCGCTGAAAAGCGTTTGAGTGTTATCAGGTTTTTTTTTGTTCAAACTCCAATCTTGTGCAACTGTTGAAATAAATCCACTGTGAACACAGAACTCACTCTGCACATCCAGTAAGATCCAGTACGTTGAGGTGTGCTTTTGTGTCGAGGTGGCTGCGATGATAACGTAACGCGGAAATCAAATCAACCAACCAAATGTATTTAATTGTTATGTTGCAAATGCTCCGAGTGATGTTCTGCCATGTTTTAAGTGACTTACTTTGTGGCTTTTTGTATTAAACAGAAAAAATGCATTTCTCTAAAAGAGAGGCCAAAAAAAAAAAAAACGTCCGTTCTGAATAAATGACTTGTGCTTCTTAACTGAAAAAAAGTTCTTAAAAAGAAAGCTTTTGTTTTATCTCTTCCCTGATTGGTTAAAGCAGCGTTACTCATTGCGCAGCTCGCCAAGCTTTAATTTGTGGCTCGCATGGCAGAATGATCATGCAGTCAATACAGATATTTCATAAAAACATTCAAAACAAGCAAGGCTACGACATATCCCTAAGTCTGCTCTATTACAAAGAAGTTATTTTTAAAAAAACAAAACAGTGGCATTACAAGATGGAAATATAGTCTAAAAAAAAGATATTTAATCTTGCTCTGCCCTTCTGTCCCTTGTCAGTTTGGGAGGACTTTCCAGCTCTTAACACCAAATGTGCTCTTGGATGGTTAGATACATGATGGGCTAATGTAGAAACAAATGGCATATTGTATGTTTAGGGATGACAGATTGATAAGCAGACATGATATTTCTGACTGGATGTACAGTAACTTTTGATGTACAAGTGGCTCTCCTGTTGACTTTGTCCTATCATTGTGGCGCTCATGAAAGATATAGTGAAGACCACTGAGTTGAAGGATTATTAGGTAACCCTTTACTTGAAGGTATCTACATAAGAGTGACATGACACTGTCATGAACACATGACAGTCATGATACGTGAACTCTAACCCTAACTTGTCATGAGAAAAACCGAATGACAATGACAGAAGCGTTATGTCATAAACATTGATGACTTGTTTATAATGTTTATGACACGTTCATGACAGTGTCATGTCACTCTTATGTAGATCCCTAAAAGTAAAGTGTAACCGATTATTATAATTCACCTGGTATCCTTGGGGGGGGGGAAGACCGGTGGGATCAGGTTCATCTTTCTTTCTTTGATTGTTCGACATGTTTAAAACCATATGAGTTTTTCTAAACCTCAAACTACACCCAGGACCATTCAAAGCCAGAGAACAGATTGAAATAATGTACGCTCCAAAAAAAATGTGCCTTAAAAATTGGACTGCTGAAGGGAAAAGTTGATGACCTTTCAAAATTGCCTTTGCGTTTTGTGAGTACGATCATTGTCACTGGTTATAGCCAATATGGGAATCTATTGTATATTACTGCTCTCCTGGCTCACTCTATTCATATCACAGCATGGGTATTCCTGTTCATTTCCTTAGTAATCAGCTGAGCAGCAGCAGCTCCCAACATACTCCAACTAACCTGCTCACCAGCTCGGACAATCCCATGACCCATCATCCCTGAACTGTTGCTTTAAGTGTAATGACGGTTCATTGTTCCTGTTATCTCTGAAGTGTGTATGAAGGAATCAACTAATAAACACATAGATCTGTTGTGAAGGCGCTTTCTTTTTTTTTTTTTTACTTCCACTTTTCCAGAGAATAACTGTGCAGATTTCAATTTTGCCATCAAACATGCTTTTATGATAGCTTTATGACTCCACCACACAATCATTGATCAATCCTATGATCATAGAACATGGAACTGTCTGTGGCTTATCACAACGTCACCTTAAAGACTTACACGAGCTGAAAAATCTTAGGACTTAACCTGTAAAGATTATTTAGACTTTAATTTGATTTCATCCACAAGCTCTATATATATATATATATATATATATATATATATATATATATATACTCCCGCCCTTTGACTAACACGTTAACATTTAGTTAATTAACATGTCAGGTATTCACTGTTCATTTAGGTCTGTTTATTTTTTTTAATTCTCCTGTATTTAGTAATATATACGTGTGTGTGTGTGCGTGTACGTATGATACTGATATTTCATATCTGACTGTTAAAAGAAATGATCATGATGGATGTACACAAAGCTTTCCCTCTTTGCTACTGTGTGTTGAATGTGAGATGATGTTCTGAATACTGAGACAAAAGTTTATTTGTCCTAAACTGACAGTTATCGTTTAATATTTTTGGATATTTTTCAGACTCACTGTTTATATACGTTGCTTTGGCTTTGTATTGCGTATTGAATGGGATGTGTGGATTGGATAATAAAGGTGGTACATTTCTTATTCAGACTGTTTCCTTTGCTTTTCTTGTTTGCAATATGTGAGACATATGGAAGCAAATAAGAGACATACGTCTTTGAATTTTAACAGACACTGAAAATGCTGTAACGTGAATTATTTCAACTTGACTGATGTTTGATTTGAATTTCTTTTCAATTTGAATTTTTAGATCTGAATTTGACCAATGGAATTTGAGCAACCTGAATATTTTATTTTTATTCTGTAACTTGAATTTTTGGATCTGAATTTGTGACCATTTAAAACAAAAAAAAATTCAAATTCAGCTTTTGAAATTGCATATTAAGACAGTTCATGGTTTTATTTTAAAGAGGGGGAATTCAGAACAAATACAATCAGATACATGGTTTTCAAAGTAAAATATTTCAACATTAAGTATTCAGTGGCTGTTAAAAGTGAAATACTTTAGTCTCTTATTTGCTTCCATAGATACACAACTACTGTTCTCTCCATATCAGATAATTATGTATTGTTATACACCTGTTTATTTATTCTAACAGTGAAAGGTACACTGTGGAGCCTTTTGCTGGCACATAACTACATTTCTAGGCATATTTGAATCAGCTGACTGTTTGGGGGACCATGTGAGTGTAAACAAGGTACAAACAAAATGGGGACCCACTTATCAAAACGGCACTGCTAGTGGTCAAAACCTTCACAGTGTACGAATTACATCTGGAAAAAGTTATTAAAAACAATCACAGAACTTCTGTTATTCAACATGCCGTCCTATTATAACTATCAGGCTTCTAACTTGTTATATAGCTGTAAAATAAGTGTAACAGTGTAAAGCCATGGGGAGGTTTAAGTTCTGTAAAGTTTCAAATGATTCAGACCTTAAGTCATTTCTGCCTTTCTTTTCGCACAATGTCAAAATAATGTAAATGTCAAATTTTCATAATCATTTTCATGTATCTTCTAATCTCCAGCCAATGCAGTGTTTACACAATAGCTTGCAAACTGAAATGTCTTATAAAATATTTTTTTTCTTTCCCGTGTGAAGCCATAGCTCTAAATCTGGTCCTGAAGCTGTCGCCCTGACGACGGCATTGATTCACTTCATGTCTTTTGTGTGTGTGTGTGTGTGTGTGTGTGTGTGTGTGTGTGTGTGTGTGTGTGTGTGTGTGTGTGAGAAGCAGGAACAATCCAGGGCTGAGCCTGGAACAGCTGTGTACCTGGGAGCGATAGAAATAGTCCCTGCATTAGTGAGGTTTCCACTTTGGGTTCAAATTGCTAAATAATACCATTATTATATGGAGGAGTATGATTGGTCAACATGTTCCAACAGCTGCTGGGATCTCTGGTAGTTCGATGATGCCTTCTAAAACTTTACGTAACGCTCTGTGATATTGGTGCTCAGGGAAAAGTTGTTCAGCCTGGTGGCAAGTGTCTTTACCTCAACAAGGACCAGCACAGACTGATGGCAGCATTATGATGGTACACACAGGGGCGGGGCTAGAACTAGAAGGGGGGCATGGGGTGTGTGTGTGTGTGTGTGTGTATATATATATATATATATATATATATATATATATATATTACACATAATGTAATCTGAAAACTGCTGCCCTGGTTAAAAAAAACAATGCAACTGATCTCAGCTGGTATTCTGTCTATAATGGAGTGGAATGGAAATTTCTAAGTGACCCCAAACTTTTGACCGGTAGTGTGTTGACCGGTAGTGTGTGTGTATGTATGTATGTATGTATATATATATATATATATATATATATATATATATATATATATATATATATATAATGCTCAGCAGAATCAATAGTATAGCCCCACTCAGGAGTTAGTAAGTAACATAAAACATTTCTAATAGGATCACTGACTGCACACAGTCTGAGACTTTCTTGCAGAGCTGCTGATTTTAAACTCCCAGACAGATGGTCCTGAATAGTTTCTTGCTGTGTGGTTACATCACATTCAGCCCGGAGGAGTGGACCAGTGGGAGCTTACTGGGAGCGCTCCGGTGTGTTCGCTGGGCCGCCCGGAGCGCCTCCACGCTCAGCTGGGGCACCGCCGGCCTCACCGGGCCCGGACGGAGCCCAGCATTCCACCGGGCCAGGCGCAGCATGCTCTTGGCCGTCTCCTTGGTGACGGGGGGCTCGGGACTGCGAGCAGCCCAAGGAGGTCGAGACTGGGTCTCATGATGATGAGGAGGAGGAGGAGGAGGAGGGTGTTGGGGTCTGCAGTTGGAGCTGAGAAACATCTGAAGCAAGAGAAAGACAAAGGTTCTCAGTACAGCTGCAGAGATGAATTGATTAGTCGTCGACTATTCAATTAATCGTTGACCAATTTGATAATCGATTAATCGTTTTTAATGAAAAACAAGAACAAATTATCTGATTCCATCTTCTTATTCAGTTACAATCATTTTTTTAATGAAAAAAATAAATAAGAATTCTTGAAATTGTAGCTTGTTGAATGTGAATATCTTCTGCTTTCTGGACTCCTGTGACAGTAAACTGGATCTCTTTGAGCTGTGGACAAAACGAGACATTTGAGGACATCGTCTTGGGCTTTGGGAAATCGACGTTTTTCGCCATTTTCAGACATTCTATAAAGCACACAACTAATCCATTAATCTGGAAACTAAATTGACGGATTAATGGTAATGATCGTTAGTAGCAGCCCCAATAGTTATCAGAGAGCGGGAGGTTACCTTAATGACCAAAATGTTTAGAAAAATTGAAATTCAACATGTACTGAAATGTAACTGTATGATGATTTCACCAAAGCCAGAATATTAAATGCCACAGTGTCCTCTATTTCACCCTCTTCTCCTCCCCCCCCCCCCCCCCCCCTCCCTCACCCCCATCATCAGCATCATTTGGCTCCCCCCCCCCTCTGTCCCCTCGCTCCCTCCCCTCGCAGACCATCATTAACATGCTCTTCCTGTGTAAGTGATGTGCTCCATAATGCATGATATCTGCTGGCTGCAACAGTCTCCAGAGGATCCTCCACGTTTACACCCCCCCCCCCCCCCCCCCCAGGTTACAGTCACAGTGGGGCCATGGCAGCAGTGATGGATGCAGTGTGCTTTACCAGCGATTTGGCTTTGCGTAGTTTGTAATGTGCCTCAGACAGTGTTTTCTGGCCCCCGCCGTGTGGCCGGGATGTGTTGTAGCCGCGGCGGCCGCTGGAGCCTCTGCAGAGAGACAGACGAGGCAGTGAGCAGGCGGACCAGCATCTTTTTTTTTCTTTTTCATCTTTGCATCGGAATTATCTGCAGACGACGATGGTCAAAAGACCAAAACGGGGGCTTGTCGCTCTGCAGATAGCTTTTAACTCATAATGAACCATGATGTTACACATTTAGTTATGCGCTTCCCCCTTGTTTTTCTTCTCGCTCTCATACGACGGAGCATTAGGGCCACATCAAAGGAAAAAAATAAGGAGGAAGATATAGTTGTTATTTATTTTGCATTTCGAGAATAAAGTCAACATGACGAGAATAAAGTTGAAATACTTTTTCGAGAATAAAGTCAACATGACGAGAATAAAGTTGAACTATACCATTTCAAGAATAATGTCGAGATTAAAGTTGAAATGACGAGAATAAATTCAACTCCTTTATCACTTAATCACACTAGAGCGACTGTCCATCATGCCAGCTGCCATGTAGGCAACATCGTAGATATGGGTCACATCATATCTATGAGCTTTTTTTGATCCTTCAGGATCAAACAAGTTGATCAATTGTCTTATTCATATCCTCTCTGTATTGCACGTGGGTGTAACCATGGATACCCTTGCATCTGTCCATTACGAGCTATTTCACTTTGCAGGAATACGGCCACCTCTTCCAAGTTTGTGTGGTTTCTCCTCCTGAAGAGACGCAGTTTTCGGCACAATCTCTTCAAAGTCCTAATACTTCTCACCATATGCGCTAAAAGAGAAAGAGTTCATGCATTTTGTAGAATACTATAGGTAAAGTTAGTAGTTTGGTTTATTCATAAAAGTCCGACTTGATTCTTGAAATATCAAGTTTATTCTCGTCATGTCGACATTATTCTCGTCATGTCGACTTTATTCTCGTCATGTCGACTTTATTCTCGTCATGTCGACTTTATTCTCGTCATTATTCTCGTCATGTCGACTTTATTCTCGTCATGTCGACTTTATTCTCGTCATGTCGACTTTATTCTCATCATGTCGACTTTATTCTCATCATGTTGACTTTATTCTCATCATGTCGACTTTATTCTCATCATGTCGACTTTATTCTCGTCATTATTCTCGTCATTATTCTCGTCATTATTCTCGTCATGTCGACTTTATTCTCATCATGTCGACTTTATTCTCGTCATGTTGACTTTATTCTCATCATGTCGACTTTATTCTCGTCATGTCGACTTTATTCTCGTCATGTCGACTTTATTCTCGTCATGTCGACTTTATTCTCATCATGTTGACTTTATTCTCATCATGTTGACTTTATTCTCATCATGTTGACTTTATTCTCATCATGTCGACTTTATTCTCGTCATGTCGACTTTATTCTCATCATGTCGACTTTATTCTCATCATGTTGACTTTATTCTCATCATGTTGACTTTATTCTCGTCATGTCGACATTATTCTCGTCATGTCGACTTTATTCTCATCATGTCGACTTTATTCTCATCATGTCGACATTATTCTCGTCATGTCGACATTATTCTCATCATGTCGACTTTATTCTCATCATGTCGACATTATTCTCATCATGTCGACTTTATTCTCATCATGTCGACATTATTCTCGTCATGTCGACTTTATTCTCATCATGTCGACTTTATTCTCGTCATGTCGACTTTATTCTCATCATGTCGTCATTATTCTCGTCATGTCGACTTTATTCTCATCATGTCGACTTTATTCTCGTCATGTCGACATTATTCTCATCATGTCGACTTTATTCTCATCATGTCGACATTATTCTCGTCATGTCGACTTTATTCTCATCATGTCGACTTTATTCTCGTCATGTCGACTTTATTCTCATCATGTCGTCATTATTCTCATCATGTTGACTTTATTCTCGTCATGTCGACTTTATTCTCATCATGTTGACTTTATTCTCATCATGTTGACTTTATTCTCATCATGTTGACTTTATTCTCGTCATGTCGACTTTATTCTCATCATGTTGACTTTATTCTCATCATGTCGACTTTATTCTCGTCATGTTGACTTTATTCTCATCATGTCGACTTTATTCTCGTCATGTCGACTTTATTCTCGTCATGTCGACTTTATTCTCGTCATGTCGACTTTATTCTCATCATGTTGACTTTATTCTCATCATGTTGACTTTATTCTCATCATGTCGACTTTATTCTCGTCATGTCGACTTTATTCTCATCATGTCGACTTTATTCTCATCATGTTGACTTTATTCTCATCATGTTGACTTTATTCTCGTCATGTTGACTTTATTCTCATCATGTCGACTTTATTCTCGTCATGTCGACTTTATTCTCATCATGTCGTCATTATTCTCATCATGTTGACTTTATTCTCGTCATGTCGACTTTATTCTCATCATGTTGACTTTATTCTCGTCATGTTGACTTTATTCTCATCATGTCGACTTTATTCTCGTCATGTCGACTTTATTCTCATCATGTTGACTTTATTCTCGTCATGTCGACTTTATTCTCATCATGTTGACTTTATTCTCGTCATGTCGACATTATTCTCATCATGTCGACTTTATTCTCGTCATGTCGACTTTATTCTCGTCATGTCGACTTTATTCTCATCATGTCGACTTTATTCTCATCATGTTGACTTTATTCTCATCATGTTGACTTTATTCTCATCATGTCGACTTTATTCTCGTCATGTCGACTTTATTCTCATCATGTCGTCATTATTCTCATCATGTTGACTTTATTCTCGTCATGTCGACTTTATTCTCGTCATGTTGACTTTATTCTCGTCATGTCGACTTTATTCTCGTCATTATTCTCGTCATGTCGACTTTATTCTCATCATGTTGACTTTATTCTCATCATGTTGACTTTATTCTCATCATGTTGACTTTATTCTCATCATGTTGACTTTATTCTCGTCATGTTGACTTTATTCTCGTCATGTCGACTTTATTCTCATCATGTTGACTTTATTCTCATCATGTTGACTTTATTCTCGTCATGTTGACTTTATTCTCGTCATGTTGACTTTATTCTCATCATGTCGACTTTATTCTCGTCATGTCGACTTTATTCTCGTCATGTCGACTTTATTCTCGTCATGTCGACTTTATTCTCATCATGTTGACTTTATTCTCGTCATGTCGACTTTATTCTCGTCATGTCGACTTTATTCTCATCATGTTGACTTTATTCTCGTCATGTCGACTTTATTCTCGTCATGTCGACTTTATTCTCGTCATGTCGACTTTATTCTCGTCATGTCGACTTTATTCTCATCATGTCGACTTTATTCTCGTCATGTCGACTTTATTCTCGTCATGTCGACTTTATTCTCGTCATGTCGACTTTATTCTCGTCATGTCGACTTTATTCTCATCATGTCGACTTTATTCTCGTCATGTCGACTTTATTCTCATCATGTCGACTTTATTCTCGTCATGTCGACTTTATTCTCATCATGTCGACTTTATTCTCATCATGTCGACTTTATTCTCATCATGTCGACTTTATTCTCGTCATGTCGACTTTATTCTCGTCATGTCGACTTTATTCTCATCATGTCGACTTTATTCTCATCATGTCGTCTTTATTCTCGTCATGTTGACTTTATTCTCGTCATGTCGACATTATTCTCGTCATGTTGACTTTATTCTCGTCATGTCGACTTTATTCTCGTCATGTCGACTTTATTCTCATCATGTCGACATTATTCTCATCATGTTGACTTTATTCTCGTCATGTCGACTTTATTCTCGTCATGTCGACATTATTCTCGTCATGTCGACTTTATTCTCATCATGTCGACATTATTCTCGTCATGTTGACTTTATTCTCATCATGTCGACTTTATTCTCATCATGTCGACTATTCTCATCATGTCGACTTTATTCTCGTCATGTCGACTTTATTCTCATCATGTCGACTATTCTCATCATGTCGACTTTATTCTCATCATGTCGACTATTCTCATCATGTCGACTTTATTCTCATCATGTCGACTATTCTCGTCATGTCGACTTTATTCTCGTCATGTCGACTTTATTCTCGTCATGTCGACTTTATTCTCGTCATGTCGACTTTATTCTCATCATGTCGACTATTCTCATCATATCGACATTATTCTCATCATGTCGACTATTCTCATCATGTCGACTTTATTCTCATCATGTCGACTTTATTCTCATCATGTCGACTTTATTCTCATCATGTCGACTTTATTCTCATCATGTCGACTTTATTCTCATCATGTCGACTTTATTCTCATCATGTCGACTTTATTCTCATCATGTCGACTTTATTCTCGTCATGTCGACTATTCTCATCATGTCGACTTTATTCTCATCATGTCGACTTTATTCTCATCATGTCGACTATTCTCATCATGTCGACTTTATTCTCATCATGTCGACTTTATTCTCATCATGTCGACTATTCTCATCATGTCGACTTTATTCTCATCATGTCGACATTATTCTCATCATGTCGACTTTATTCTCATCATGTCGACTATTCTCATCATGTCGACTTTATTCTCATCATGTCGACTATTCTCATCATGTCGACATTATTCTCGTCATGTCGACTTTATTCTCGTCATGTTGACTTTATTCTCGTCATGTCGACTTTATTCTCGTCATGTCGACTTTATTCTCATCATGTCGACTTTATTCTCATCATGTTGACTTTATTCTCATCATGTCGACATTATTCTCGTCATGTCGACTTTATTCTCATCATGTCGACTTTATTCTCATCATGTCGACTTTATTCTCATCATGTTGACTTTATTCTCATCATGTTGACTTTATTCTCATCATGTTGACTTTATTCTCATCATGTCGACTTTATTCTCATCATGTTGACTTTATTCTCGTCATGTCGACTTTATTCTCATCATGTTGACTTTATTCTCATCATGTTGACTTTATTCTCATCATGTTGACTTTATTCTCATCATGTCGACTTTATTCTCGTCATTATTCTCGTCATGTCGACTTTATTCTCATCATGTTGACTTTATTCTCGTCATTATTCTCATCATGTTGACTTTATTCTCGTCATTATTCTCATCATGTCGACTTTATTCTCATCATGTCGACTTTATTCTCGTCATGTCGTCATTATTCTCGTCATGTTGACTTTATTCTCGTCATTATTCTCGTCATGTCGACTTTATTCTCGTCATGTTGACTTTATTCTCGTCATGTCGACTTTATTCTCGTCATGTCGAATTTATTCTCGTCATGTCGTCATTATTCTCGTCATGTTGACTTTATTCTCGTCATTATTCTCGTCATGTCGACTTTATTCTCATCATGTCGACTTTATTCTCATCATGTTGACTTTATTCTCGTCATGTCGACTTTATTCTCATCATGTTGACTTTATTCTCGTCATTATTCTCATCATGTCGACATTATTCTCATCATGTTGACTTTATTCTCGTCATGTCGTCATTATTCTCATCATGTCGACTTTATTCTCATCATGTCGACTATTCTCATCATGTCGACTTTATTCTCATCATGTCGACTATTCTCATCATGTCGACATTATTCTCGTCATGTCGACTTTATTCTCGTCATGTTGACTTTATTCTCGTCATGTCGACTTTATTCTCGTCATGTCGACTTTATTCTCATCATGTCGACTTTATTCTCATCATGTTGACTTTATTCTCATCATGTCGACATTATTCTCGTCATGTCGACTTTATTCTCATCATGTCGACTTTATTCTCATCATGTCGACTTTATTCTCATCATGTTGACTTTATTCTCATCATGTTGACTTTATTCTCATCATGTTGACTTTATTCTCATCATGTTGACTTTATTCTCATCATGTCGACTTTATTCTCATCATGTTGACTTTATTCTCGTCATGTCGACTTTATTCTCATCATGTTGACTTTATTCTCATCATGTTGACTTTATTCTCATCATGTTGACTTTATTCTCATCATGTCGACTTTATTCTCGTCATTATTCTCGTCATGTCGACTTTATTCTCATCATGTTGACTTTATTCTCGTCATTATTCTCATCATGTTGACTTTATTCTCGTCATTATTCTCATCATGTCGACTTTATTCTCATCATGTCGACTTTATTCTCGTCATGTCGTCATTATTCTCGTCATGTCGTCATTATTCTCGTCATGTTGACTTTATTCTCGTCATTATTCTCGTCATGTCGACTTTATTCTCGTCATGTTGACTTTATTCTCGTCATGTCGACTTTATTCTCGTCATGTCGAATTTATTCTCGTCATGTCGTCATTATTCTCGTCATGTTGACTTTATTCTCGTCATTATTCTCGTCATGTCGACTTTATTCTCATCATGTCGACTTTATTCTCATCATGTTGACTTTATTCTCGTCATGTCGACTTTATTCTCATCATGTCGACTTTATTCTCATCATGTTGACTTTATTCTCGTCATTATTCTCATCATGTCGACATTATTCTCATCATGTTGACTTTATTCTCATCATGTTGACTTTATTCTCATCATGTTGACTTTATTCTCATCATGTCGACTTTATTCTCATCATGTCGACTTTATTCTCATCATGTCGTCATTATTCTCATCATGTCGACATTATTCTCATCATGTCGACTTTATTCTCATCATGTCGACTTTATTCTCATCATGTCGACATTATTCTCATCATGTCGACTTTATTCTCATCATGTCGACTTTATTCTCATCATGTCGACTTTATTCTCATCATGTCGACATTATTCTCATCATGTTGACTTTATTCTCATCATGTCGACTTTATTCTCATCATGTCGACATTATTCTCGTCATGTTGACTTTATTCTCGTCATGTTGACTTTATTCTCATCATGTTGACTTTATTCTCATCATGTTGACTTTATTCTCGTCATTATTCTCGTCATGTCGACTTTATTCTCGTCATGTCGACTTTATTCTCATCATGTTGACTTTATTCTCATCATGTCGACTTTATTCTCATCATGTTGACTTTATTCTCGTCATTATTCTCGTCATGTCGACTTTATTCTCGTCATGTCGACTTTATTCTCATCATGTCGACTTTATTCTCGTCATGTTGACTTTATTCTCGTCATGTCGACTTTATTCTCGTCATGTCGACTTTATTCTCATCATGTCGACTTTATTCTCATCATGTCGACATTATTCTCATCATGTTGACTTTATTCTCGTCATGTCGACTTTATTCTCATCATGTTGACTTTATTCTCGTCATGTCGACTTTATTCTCGTCATGTCGTCATTATTCTCATCATGTTGACTTTATTCTCGTCATTATTCTCGTCATGTCGACTTTATTCTCATCATGTTGACTTTATTCTCGTCATTATTCTCATCATGTTGACTTTATTCTCGTCATGTCGACTTTATTCTCGTCATGTCGACTTTATTCTCGTCATGTCGTCATTATTCTCATCATGTTGACTTTATTCTCGTCATTATTCTCGTCATGTCGACTTTATTCTCATCATGTTGACTTTATTCTCGTCATGTCGACTTTATTCTCGTCATGTCGACTTTATTCTCGTCATGTCGTCATTATTCTCATCATGTTGACTTTATTCTCGTCATTATTCTCGTCATGTCGACTTTATTCTCATCATGTTGACTTTATTCTCGTCGTGTTGACTTTATTCTCGTCATGTCGACTTTATTCTCATCATGTTGACTTTATTCTCATCATGTCGACTTTATTCTCATCATGTTGACTTTATTCTCATCATGTTGACTTTATTCTCGTCATGTTGACTTTATTCTCGTCATGTCGACTTTATTCTCATCATGTTGACTTTATTCTCGTCGTGTTGACTTTATTCTCGTCATGTTGACTTTATTCTCATCATGTTGACTTTATTCTCGTCATGTTGACTTTATTCTCGTCATGTTGACATTATTCTCGTCATGTTGACTTTATTCTCGTCATGTTGACTTTATTCTCGTCATTATTCTCGTCATGTCGACTTTATTCTCGTCATGTTGACTTTATTCTCGTCATGTTGACATTATTCTCGTCATGTCGACTTTATTCTCGTCACGTCGACTTTATTCTCATCATGTTGACTTTATTCTCATCATGTCGACTTTATTCTCGTCATGTTGACTTTATTCTCATCATGTCGACTTTATTCTCATCATGTCGACTTTATTCTCGTCATGTTGACTTTATTCTCGTCATTATTCTCGTCATGTCGACTTTATTCTCGTCATGTTGACTTTATTCTCATCATGTCGACTTTATTCTCGTCATGTTGACTTTATTCTCGTCATGTCGACTTTATTCTCGTCATGTCGACTTTATTCTCGTCATGTCGTCATTATTCTCGTCATGTCGACTTTATTCTCGTCATTATTCTCGTCGTGTCGACTTTATTCTCGAAATGCTAAATAAATAAAAAAAATCTCCCTCCTTATATTTTTTCTTTTGATGTGGCCCTAATGCTCCGTCGTACTCTCAGGTGCTCCCATACACTGTAAATATTAATGGACAGCGCATGTGTGACGTCACCCATTGGCTTGTGGAGATCGGCTATCCGTCCTGGTTGCGGATGTGATGATTTTAGACGCGAGGGAGGAGTGAGGGAGGAGCTGCTTACACTATGTTACGTTACACACTTTCACTGGCAATCGCATTATAGCCACGCCCTTAAACACCCCCTGCTTTATCGCCGATTTTCCATTGTTCAAAAAATTATCATCATTCTATGTTGCAGAAGACTTCAAACTAGCGATTGAGACCATAAACTCATTATGAAAATGTTTACTTTAATGAATCAAGTGAGGAGTGGGTCACTTTCTCATAGACTTCTACAGAAACCGACCTCCTTTTGCAACCGCACGTGTCGCCCCCTGCTGGAATTCAGATAGATTGCAGGTTTAAGGCACTTCGCCGAACCGGATGCGTTGTCCATTAATATTAACAGTCTATGGGTGCTCCTGATCTGGCCAGTAGCGGGTGGCCCCCGCCTCCTATATATCAGAGTTTTTTTGCAAATATCCTTGATTATGCGGCACGTTTTCTTAAAAAATGCGATGGAATATGCGGGATATTTATGCAATTTTATGCGATGAAATTGCGGGAACTTACAGTTTTTGCAAGACCTTCACAATCCTACCTACAGCACCTTTAAATGTTTTGATTAATTTGACCAATTATAATGTCCCCCCCCCCCCCCCCCTCCCCCTCTTCCTCCTCCTCCTCCTCTGTGCTGCAGTCTTACGCTCTGACAGCTGCTTCACTGGACTCCAGGTTGTCCAGGTAGTTGAAGCGTAGCGTGTCTGTAGGACGTCTGTCGGAATCTTTCCATGGTGGCGCCGTAGTCGGCTGCTTCTCCTTTCTGAACCCCGTCCTGGAGATGCCTCCACGGGTCTGGGCGGGGGTGGAGGAGGTTGAGCGCTCCTCGCTGATGAAGGCTGGTTCGGACACATCTCTATGTCTGCTGCTGGTGGCTGATACGTGTGGAACCACAGACTGCTGCTGGGATGAGACAGCCTGGACATGGACAATAGACTTTTAATAAACGTTATATTGTAGATACCCTCATGAAGGTTTCTCCTGAGCCGTAGGGCAGGATATCCAAGCAGGTCCGGCCCGTGGCATAGGCTATAGTGAAATGCTAGAGGCCCCGGCAGTCCAAATGAGTAAGAAAAGTTAGAGATAATAAGAAGAATGTAGTAAAAAAAAAATTGAAAATAGCGACAATAACTATTGGGGGAAAAAAAGCCAAAATATTCGAAAAGTACGTCAAAAGCGTAGAGAAGAACGTCAAAAACGTTCTAAAGAACGCAAAAAAGAACGTCAAAAAGAATGTCAAAAAGAACATGAAAAGCGTCAGAAAGAACGTCAAAAATGTCAAAAAAAACAGTTAGCCTACAATAACCGTCAAAAGAAATGAAATAAAAAGTGGCATAAACGACAAAAAAAGTTGAAAAGAATGTCAAAAACGTCAAAAGAAACATCGGAAAAAGCGACTAAAACGCCGAAAGAAATGCCAAAAAACGTCACAAAAAGCAACAGAAACAGCTGAAATCTTGGCCAGGGCACCACAGTGGTTATACAGCTCTCTGTCTTTGAGATGTGAATCCTGTTTGATTACTGAGATAAGTGTGCATCTGGTCTCCTGACCTGCAGTGAGGTGACTCGCAGCTCCTGCACCGTCTGGATGTAGAGCCTCTTCCAGACGGCCTGCTCCAGCGGGGTCGGGGAGAAGTTGATGCACCAGCCGAGCCTCACACACTTTGGCATCCACAGCTGGTCCAGTTCCACTATGCTCCTCCAGAGCCAGCTCACCTGGATGAAAACACCCAGAGTGACAAGCCAGAATTCTCCACTGGCTCAGTAATAATGATCACACACCACTGTAATAGTGAAAATAGAAGATGGCTGTAGTGAAGATCCCTATTTTTCTTATTTTGGCAATCACCTAGCCTGACGTGGTCATACTCAGATTCTAGTCAGAATATGAGTCTGATACTGCTCCACTGGGCTGTGATTATGGTCCGTGTTTCAACCGAACCAGGAAAGAAAATGCCTCTGCACTCAATTGGACAGACCTACAACCAATCAGAGCAACGAAGTATGTGACGTATGCACCCCATCTTCGTAGCAACCATCGGGGGCCAGCTGATACATTAAACTTTTGCCGAATCCTGTGGGAAGGACGGCAAAAACATCTTTCCTATCAACAAATGCCATCTTTGTTGTAAACAAATTCAACCCAAGCGCTCTTTGGTTACGTGGTTGATTACGTTACTGTTGATCATCTGTCCATCATCGTATAAAGACCACCCTGTCAATTTGATTGGTCCGAACAGCTCTGGTTCGAGCATAGGTGCTCCACAACGGATCAAGTCCAGACCGAACTCCCCGACCTCAAATGTTGTGGGCGGGGCTAAGTTTGGCTGGCATCCAAGCTAGCACTGATATACCTCACTTCCTCTCCTCTCCTTTCCTCATCACTGATTGGTTGTATTCTCCCACCTGTTCACCTAATTACCTGATTGCGTTCACCTGGTCTCTCCCTCTCTTTCACTCTAAATGGGGCGGCAGCTGGAAGATGAGTCATATTTTGCACTTTAATTCTTAATAAAGTGTTCAACTTATTTAACTGACAGCTTTATTTGTCCTTGTGAGAATATTTGGCTTTTTGGTAAGTTATAGTCTGTATTAGTTTTCTTTCCGATTCACCAGCCCATGTGTTTTTTGCTGTACTCCTTATCATTTTTGAGTGGAAATAAACCCTTAAAGAGTCCCTAGTATGAACTAGATGTGTAAAGTACAAAAAAACAAAAACAATTTCACTCCAAATTAAGCTTTTTGGTTGACCAATCACAGCAGAGTGGGCCAGCTGACCAATCAGGGCAGACTGGGCTTTTCAGGAAGGCGGGCCATGAGCTTAGACAGACGGTGCATCTCATTGGCTGCATCTCATGTCCCTTATCTGATAGCTCCTCGACTCCTCGGTCCTCGGCTGAATCGGAAGTTGTTCTGTCCCTCCTCGGTGAAGGCCGTCTCAA
Organism: Zingel zingel; assembly: GCA_023566125.1. Classification (NCBI taxonomy): domain Eukaryota; kingdom Metazoa; phylum Chordata; class Actinopteri; order Perciformes; family Percidae; genus Zingel; species Zingel zingel. The sequence goes on from CM042332.1 coordinate 3,594,125, forward strand.
AGCTCTTACTTCTGCCCAGAGGAGCGAGGAGCGAGCATCGAGGAGGGATCACCAAGGAGCTATAGGTGAGGAGGAGCTGATGAAGGAGCTGATGAAGGAGTTGCTGACTCCGCCCATATAGCTGACGAATTCAGGTGACGCTTCAGAGGAAAAGACGTCTCATCCCTCTACAACACATTTGCTCGTTGCCTCTCTCGCAATTTATGGGCTGTGAGATGCAGATATAGCTCTTAAATTGCCTCCTCGGCCCGAGTCTTCCACTTGCCTCCCTTCCTCGTGTCTTAAGCCCCTGACACACTAACCCGACAGCTGACCATCGGCAGAAAAGGCAGTCGGACTCATCAGTCAGCTCCCTGATGTTCAAAAAGTGCCTTGAAGTACCATACCGAAGCGACGCTGACTTGAGCGTACGTTCTGCGCGTGTGTGAGACGTAATACAAAAAATTAAAACCGGAAATGACAACACGTCACTTGGGTCTGGCTTCTCCAGTAATGGTGGCTTGTTTACTAAAATAGTTCACTGAAACGTGTTTCTGAAAACATTTTAAGAGAGAAATAGGCCGTGCAGTTGCTGAATCTGTCTTCATTTCAGATCAACAAAGGTCAGTTTAAAAGATTTTTGTCAGATTTTGAGAGGTGTTCGCACCCCACCAATCAGATTGGTGGAGTGCGTCCGAATAGCTCCTCGATGCTCGCTCCTCACTCCTCTCGGCAAAAAGTAAGAGCTTTGAGACAGCCTTCACCGAGGAGGGACAGAACAACTTCGGTTCAGTCGAGGACCGAGGAGTCGAGGAGCTATCAGGTAAGGGCCATGAGATGCACCTAGTGTTTCAGACAGAGGCACTGCAGCAATGAGCATATGAGAAACATGATGTTTTTTGAACATCAAAGCATGTAAACTTATTCTAGTAGACCCCAAGAGTACAAATATGACGCTGAAAAGGAATGTAATAGGGGCTCTTAAGTGGACTGACATCTCCTATCTCATGCATATTTATCTCATCCAATGCCTCATCATGATAGCACTCAACCTCAGAAATGTAACCCTCCTCCTTATCAAGGGTACTCTTTTTAAATTACAATCAAAACGACAAATGAATAAATAAAATGAAATGAACAGGGGAGAAAGACGATAAAAATGACAATAAGATGACATCATTTAAAAAGCTTTTTCCAACATTTTTGTCACTTTTTTCAACATTCTCAATTGAAGAAAACATCTAAATTCAATGAAAGTACTGAACTGATCAATTATTTTCCTTGTGAAGACCGTTGTATGGAACTATTTTTTTTTTGACAATTTGGTTGAAAGAAACCCAAATTTGTGATGTAATTTAGAAACGTTTTGAAAATAGGTCATATTTGACGTGTGTGTGTGTGTGTGTGTGTGTTTGTGTATACCTGGGCACATCGACAGAGGCTGCGTGGGTCCAGGAAGGAGAACAGGTAGAGGCAGAGGGCTCTGGGCAGCAAGCAGGTGAAGTCTGCAGCCTGCAGGGGGACCCGGCTGCTCACAGTGAGCTGCAGGAATATCAGCTGCTCCACAGAACAGCTCAACACAAAGTCCTGCAGCAGCGCCTTCCTCTGGCTGTCAGACCACCTGGCAAACTGACAGACACATGAAAGAGACAGAACACAATTCCTCCACATCGACTGTTTCAGCTGGAGCTGGACGCACAAATGGACTCCACTGAGTGGGGTTTCCTACCACTAGCAGAGAGTTATTTGTGCTCACACTGAGCTCAGTGCACAGTGAAGAACCATCGGTGCATTAAGTATATCTCCATTCATCATCGTCATTTTAACTTACCCACTTTGCCAGAAGCTTCCGCCTCTCTTCAAACACCTGAGAAAGAAGAGAAAAGTGAAAAAGATTAGTAATCCCATCAAACTGCATTAGCAATGCCACATCGTGTGTATCAGGATACTGTCGAATGGCAATGCTTCTAGAATCGCAATGAATGAAAATCGCAATACAAAATCGAACCGTAGTAAAAAGTATCGTGCAAGAATCCAATCGTGACAAAAGCATATCACCCCGGCCCTAATTTGAAGTGATAAACAAAGAAAGTACTGTGTCATCAAATATAACCCTAACTTGACATTGTGGGTCCTGCTTCTGGCATACAGCTGTTTAAGACCCAACTGTATAAATAAACCATAAGACTTACTGTCACCCTGTTACTGGCTGTGGCTGTGTTTATTCACTGGACAGCAGACAGACAGTAGGTGTCACATTCTAATGTGTTTCTTAGAGGACAGGAGCTTGATATTGTTAATGAATTCAAGTATCTAGGAGTCATGTATGACTCCACCTTAATGTTCAAAAGTCATGTGAAAAAGGTGGCAAATAAAGTTCAATTTAATTTGCGGAATTTTAAACAAGTTAGGCCATTACTAAAACAAAGCTGCCAAGTTGTTTTTGTATAATATGATCTTTTCACATATTGAGTATTGTTTTACTAACTGGTCACTAACTAGCATAACTACTCTTAAAAGCATTGAATCTCTATTTAAGAAAGCCATAAAAACTTGATAAAAAAAGGCATTGTCATTTCACCATTGCGATATCTTAGAGAGACATACATTTTTAAGTTTTGAAAATTTTAAACATTTCAGGTATGCTTGTTTGATATATGAAGTGTTATATAATCTTGTCCCCCCCCCCCTCCTCTGCATGGCCATGGATGTATTAAGAGTGCATGGCTTCATTCGGAGACTTGAAAGCGGAGGAAGTACACGGGTCTCTGTAAAAGGGGACTGTGTGATACCATTTAGACGCACCACTTTTGGACAAAACGTATTGTCAATAATAGGAGGTAAACTCTGGAATAGCTCGCCCCTCCCAATAAGAGAGGGTCCTACAGTCAACACTTAAACTCATTTAAAACAGTGGCTTCTAGAAAACCAGAGATGCACTCACTTTTAACTGTCACACATTTCTTTACCCAGACACTTTCACTGGTAAATCGAATGCAGTATAGAGGTGGATGAATAACGTCTTGTCATATATCATGCATCATATTTGTGTTTTGTTTTGCTTGTTTGCTTTGTCAATGTCACTATCATGTGTACCTTTTAATGTATAGTGAATGAGCGCTGTATGACTGCTGGTTGTCTCTGTTAGTCTTATGTTACCTGCCTAGGGACTGCAGATGGAAAGTAGTTACTTTAACTAATTCTGGCATATTTACATGGTGTTTTTATACAACAATGTTCATAAATATGCATGGTCCCTATCAAGTAAACCAATAAATAAATGTGTTTCAAACTTTTTTCTACCAGAATTGATACCCTGCGGCGATGATTTCTGTCTTGGCTTGGAGGTCACGTATGGCTTAAAGTGCTCATATTCTGCTCATTTTCAGGTTCATAATTGTATTCAGAGTTTGTATCAGAATAGGTTTACATGGTTTAATTGTCAAAAACACCAGATTTAGTTGTATTGCACATTGCTGCAGCTCCTCTTTTCCCCCTGTGTGTTGAGCTCTCTGTTTTAGCTACAGAGTGAGACATCGCCCTGGATTGGAAACCACTGGCCTAAACTACCTAATTTTATAGGAAGTTGTTCAAACTAGCTCCACCTCGAAAAGCTACAACAATGAAATGCTGCTTGCACATTGATGCAACACTACTTACAATCTAATAATGTCATGTATAATAACATACCAGTCACATGGGCCATTTTACTGCAAAACGAGTACTTTTACTTTTGATGCTACTGATATCTTGGTACATTTTGTTGATAATGCTTCTGTACTTTCACTTTTGAATGCAAAACTTTTACTTGTAATGGAGTTTTTTTATACACTGGAAAATTGCTACTTTCTCTTACAGTGCTCATATTATTCTTTTTGGCTTTTCCCCTTTCCTTTATCGTGTTATATATATATCTTTTTTTGTGCATGTTATAGGTTTACAAAGTGAAAAAGCCCAAAGTCCCCCCCCCCAAGGGACTTACCATCTCCAACAGAAAACACTGTTCACAAACTGCTCCAAACAGCTCTGTTGTAGTCCAGCCTTTACTTCAGAGACAAACGTGGTCACTTTGGAACACACGTTATAATGCTCGCCTAGCTGCTAGCATGGCACGCCCTCATACTCTGCTTCTGACTGGCTAGTAGTCCTTACCTAGCTACTGTCAGGGCACGCCCTCATACTCTGCTTCTGACTGGCTAGTAGTCCTTACCTCGGTACTGTCAGGGCACGCCCTCATACTCTGCTTCTGACTGGCTAGTAGTCCTTACCTCGGTACTGTCAGGGCACGCCCTCATACTCTGCTTCTGACTGGCTAGTAGTCCTTACCTAGGTACTGTCAGGGCACGCCCTCATACTCTGCTTCTGACTGGCTAGTAGTCCTTACCTAGCTACTGTCAGGGCACGCCCTCATACTCTGCTTCTGACTGGCTAGTAGTCCTTACCTAGGTACTGTCAGGGCACGCCCTCATACTCTGCTTCTGACTGGCTAGTAGTCCTTACCTAGGTACTGTCAGGGCACGCCCTCATACTCTGCTTCTGACTGGCTAGTAGTCCTTACCTAGGTACTGCCAGGGCACGCCCTCATACTCTGCTTCTGACTGGTTTGTAGTCCTTACCTAGGTACTGTCAGGGCCCTCATACTCTGCTTCTGACTGGCTAGTAGTCCTTACCTAGGTACTGTCAGGACACGCCCTCATACTCTGCTTCTGACTGGTTTGTAGTCCTTACCTAGGTACTGTCAGGGCACTCATACTCTGCTTCTGACTGGTTTGTAGTCCTTACCTAGCTACTGAGCATGTGTGATTCCCAACAAAGATGGAACAGAAGTGAGATGTCTGCTACTACTGTTTGAGAGTGGATGAGTGGCTGCACCTTGCTGTTGGACTCTGGGTGGTTCAGAGGAGTCCAGGCGCTCAGTTTGGTCTGCATCTTAGCGCAGCTCGCAGATGAAGTCGGTGCAACTGGCATCTTTCGAGTAATGGCTGGGTAAAGGGGATGTACTAAAAAACACAAAACAAAACGTCATTACCATGTTTGCTTCTTACATTTTTTTGAGTGTATGTGCAGCATGCCACTTTACAGCATCGGCCTGAGCGCTTTAAGGCTCATATTTAGCCTCCTACTCTATTAAGTTACATAACATGCCAGCTTTTATCTCACTTAAAATGGATTAAAGTCTTATAAATAATGCCAAATGATAGCTTGGCACTGTGTCAGATGTCTTGTTCTCTAAATCCCCCATTCTTTTTTACTATACAGTATGTTACTCTCCATTGTTACCTAAACAAATAATCTCCATCTTGAATTCTGTAGCTTGTGAAAACAAGAGTTAGAAAAAACATAACAGTTTCAAAGTTAAAATGACCAACATTCTAACCTGACACAGTTCTAAGAGTTCACATTACTCAGAATAGTAAAACACTCCTCTGGTATTCTACTCACCATCAGTTCTGCTCTGCCGATAAAAAAGAAAACCAGTCCTAAACACACTTTCTCTCTCTATGTGCATACCCCTGATGGCCTTTGTGTCCCGTACACCCAACTCTTCTTCTCCTTTTCAGCCCAATTCCCTGTGCACAGTTTACTCGTTTCCATAGTAACAGTGAGTGGACTCTCCTTACATGGGCTGGCTGTCACAGCAGCCTGTCACACACAGGAGGGGGTGCTGCAAAGCAAAGTAAACCGTGGCGGAGTGTGGAGCGTGCAGGCCACACTGGCTCTAATGATGACAAATAGAAATAGTGCAGAAGGCCTGACACTGCAACTGCTGGGTAGACCATCTGCCTCTGATACACTGAGACTGCAAAAAGGTTAAAAAAAATAGGTTTCACAGCTTGTATACGTCACAACATGTTTTCATGAAATGTTTCAAACTTTTCAGCATTCTGATATTTTGTTTGATTGTTTTATTTAACTAATACTGTACTTTTTGTCTGCTCAGCTTGTACATTTTTTCATTTTTCAAATTCCTTGTGACCAGGATAACTTGTTATGCTTTGACTGAAATGTTATTTCACTATCTGACCTTCTCGTCTTATTTGTCTTCTGTAAGCTGTACCATATGAGCTGTTGTTTGTCATATTTGCAAATAAAAATTTAAATTAAGAAAAAAAAAAACTTGCAGCATTGCCCAGTCACATGCTTTGTACATGTAGATGTGTATTGTGACACGGGAAAGACATCATTTTCTAACTCACTTTTGAATTCTTGTATACGATGCTAAATTGCCTGGCTATTTGAAATGAATATCAACAGGCACAAACTGTGTAATTAATCAGATATATTTGTTTTAAATTAAAATAAATATATGTAACATGTAGGCTAAGTATTCATATTTAATTATTATTATGAGCAATAATAGACGTAGCAGTAGGCTAGTAGTAGTAGAAGTAGTAGTAATAGTAGTAGTAGTAGTAGGAGTAGTAGGTAGTAGTAGTAATAGTGTATTCCTTCCCTTTATTCCTTCCTTCCCTCTCTTCAATTGTTATTGTATATTTTTTGTTAATTTGTAAATAATATTGTAGCCTATTGTTATACTGTATACTTAACAGTATTTTTTTTTATATATATTTCTTACTGTCTTTTCTGTTTTTATTCTTTATGAGTGTTGTACTTTGAGAGCAAATATTAAAATTTGTTTAAGCAAACCTGGCCAATAAAGCTGATTCTGATTCTGATAGTGATATAACCTTGTGTTTCGCTGGTTTAATAATGTTTTTTAATGCTGCTGTATCAAGTTCTACCCCCTATTTTGCAGACGGCCAGCTAAAACTCTTAAGTCCACCAGTCTGAGAAGTTTTTCATTCAAAAGCAGAAAGCCTGCTCGTCCTCAGAAGGGCGGCCGCGCGCAACGAAGACAGAACCCCGCTGTGAAGAAAGAGGCGGGGAACTGCGTCAAGTTACACAGACACACACTGAGCAAAACCGGAAACTAGCTCGCGGACCTTCAAAGTAATAATGCAAAATCTGCCATGGCAAAAAATAAAAAAAAAATAAAAAGATTTATATTCAGCTGTTATAATTTACACTTAATAAAATTCCTCCTGCAAGTGATATTTTATTGTAGCCTATAATTACATTACAATTGTCAATACTGATGCATCAGTGAATATTAAAGTCCTGGTAAAGTGAAAATAGAGATTTGCTTGAAAACACATAAACATATTATTATAATATTAATAACACATTTGTATGTGGTGTAACACACTCAGAACACATACTTATTGTTGCTTTACCAGGACTTTAAGTACCATTTTATTGTTGTGGTTGGTTGGAGTAGCATTAAGCAACAGTAATCTATATCAATGCACTATATTGGATAAACTCGTCATATGTTATATCAATCAATCAATCAATCAATCAATCAATCAATCAATCAATCAATTATTTATATAGAACTTTTCATACATAAAAATGTAGCACAAAGTACCACCCCACCCCACACACACACACACGCACACACGCACACACACACACACACACACACACACACACACACACACACACACACACACACACACAGATTTACACATAGCATACATAAAACCACCCCTAAATAATGCCATTCAAAACAGGAGAAAGCTGAACCTAACCGAGGAAACACCATCATATGTGACGAATATGTGTAAGTATAAGTGAATCTACTTAGTTATTTAAGCTATTTCCCACTACTTCCTAGGATTCGTTTAAATGAAAAACTAAATCTCAATATTAAAAAAATAAAAGGTTGGCTGTAACGTTTAATCCCTCACGCTTTAATTTGCAACAACTCAATGTTTAACGTTGGCAATAAACTAAAAATAAAACTGCGTCACTAGCTACCTCACAAAAGTACCGATACGATGTGTTTTGCGCTGGGTCTTGTTCGTTCTGTTTGTCGTTGGTGAGGCTTTTATTTTTTGTTCTGACTGGAAGACATTTTTAAAATGTGGTGGATTTGACGCTTGACAGAGAGAGAGAGAGAGAGAGAGAGAGAGAGAGAGAGAGAGAGAGAGAGAGAGAGAGAGAGAGAGAGAAAGAGAGAGGGGGGGCAGAAGGGGAGGGAGGCGGACAGAGGAGGAGGACAGGGGGACACGAGAGGAGGAGGGTGCTGGAAGGGGGGACATTCAGTCATTGTTACCAACTCGAGGAGCGACGGAGACCCCGTTGTTACACGTGAATTTGCGGCACTACATTCAGGTAAAGTTGCCTTTAATTTAACCAGTTTAGCTAACATTTATAACCGGAGTGTTTCTCATGAACAACCACCTCCGTTGCCGCCCCTGCTCAGTGCGGTGAATTACACCGGTACGCAGGCTACATATGCCACGGTTACTATCATTTAGGATGAACTAACCGTCATCTTTTGTCTCCACTGCGCTGCTTGACATTTTGTCTTATTCAACCATTTTTTCCTGTAGTGAGTCAGTTACAGTGGGCAGGGACAAACAAACAACAGTAATGAGCCTCCCGGTTCCGTTAGTTGTAGAAGCTACACACTCACATTTATGAGGAGCCATTCATTTATGAATTCCCTGCTCGGAGCTATAGGAGGAGCCCGTTCATATTGACGCACAGGTAGGCTAAACGGAGGCACTAATCTCGCATTTATCAACCGTTAAAATGCAGCTGGGTTTGTTTGAAATCTGTGTTAAGTAGACACAGGTGTATGAGAAAGTAGCCTTTTTTTTCGTGAATAGAAAGGTAGGCTATTGGGTTGTCATCGGTGTGTACTGTCATGTAAATATAGCAATTTCTGAAAAATGGTTGCATTAGAAAAGAAAAGGCTAAAATAATTACTTTTTCTAAACTGTAGTTAATCTACAAATTAAGGTTAGGCTACACCACTAAAAGTAGGCTACACCAATACCAGAAATAACAACATACCATAAATTATGATGTCACTTCAATAAACTACCACAAAAAAGCTGTAAATACCCACATACATGTTTAAATATAGCAATGATTTAGATATTTGCCCTGTATGATTGTTTTGCTGTTACTCATACTCCCTAGAATGATAAATTGCTGCTTATTCATTCTGTAAATGTTATCACTCATCTACACAACCACCCACCACAGTGAAATGCAATTATCATCTGTCTAGGAACCGCCTTTTGTGTGTTTTTCAGTTGCAGTCCATTATTTGTCTCATTTTGTAAAAGAAAAGACGAAAAAAAACTTGCAACTGGTGTCTTGATGCCAAATGTATATTTTAAAATGTTGTGCATTTATTTTTCCAAACTGCAGGCTGAAGATCACATCCATTGGTGGTAGTCATCCATATTTTCTCTGAAGCATTCATCACTGTTGGTGGAGGGAGGAGTGCGAGTGGTCACAACGCAGCATCTTAAAGGACCACAGCATCTCCCAGGCTATGGAGGTCTCGTGATGACACACTGCTGCCGCTGACCGGAATCCCCACGGGCGATGGAGGCAGCCAGCTTCAACCATGGCCGTGTTGGATTACACTGCCCGACCCAGACTGTTTCTCTGTGAGTTGAAGAGGAGGAAGCGACTACTAGCCAGTCCTGGACACTCCTTAAGCCTTGTGATCTCCCTTTCCTGGTGAATGAGCCAGACGCTAACAGGGCTCAACCCCTCTTCATAGCCAGCCGTCCTCCTCCTGGGTCTTTCTTCTCTCCTACTGTACGGACCAGTCATGGATCTCCTGTGGTTGCTGTCCCTGTCCATGTTGACGGCGTGCGTCGCCATCCCCATGGATGTGGCAGAGGGGAGCCACAGTCTGTTCACCTGCGAGCCCATAACCCTGCGCATGTGCCAGGGGCTGCCTTACAACTCCACGTACATGCCTAACATACTGAATCATTACGACCAGCAAACTGCCGCCCTCGCCATGGAGGTACAGTACACTGCACACGTGAAAGATGTAAAAAATAAAAAGAAGGCTTTGCGTTTTAAAGCTCCAGTTTGTGTTACAATAATCAATACTGATTACATTTACTGAACCCATTTAGACCACACCAGGTCTACACCATTTGTAGTGCTCCTTGAAACATGGCAGCCACACCTATTCAGTGGAAGGGGAATATCTGGGATACATTAGGCCTTTAATATACTAATGTTTAAAAAATATGGACATATAATATTCAAGAAATTGTACTATTGATACATATACCAATAGTACCAATAGCTACTTTTTTTCGTATTAATTTAAAGCTGTGTAAGGACACAAATTGGTAATTGTCTATCAAATAGGGCTTTTAACTGATAAAAGTATTTTTCAGCGATTGCGGTATGCCGCATTTTGAGAGACGTATTAGTCTCTCAAGTCATATTTGGGAACATATGGAGAGGATTTCAGTTCTATTGTGTTAGAAATGAATTCTCAACACATACTGTGTGTTATTCCGAAGTGTTAGCCAGTCATTACCTCCTCCCAAAAACTCACCTTATGGAGATAACAAGGTTTATGTGGAAAATTGCGTATTGAAATCTTCCTTTCCTTTCCTCTTTCTTCCTCGCTGATCTTGTCGGAGCAGTTACCCCTGGTTCTTTCTAGGGGCCGAAAATAATTCATCAACAAATTGATTATTTCATAGACAAACAAGTAATTTAAAACTGTTATTGTAATTGATCATTTTTCATGTTTTATATAATTTTAGATAGAATCCCTTTGACTGTAAGAAGGACAGTCACACTGGGTTCTGAGGAATTGCGATGGACAGTTTATATAAGTTTTTGATATTGCATGGACTAAATTATTAATGCCTTGTGAATCTCGAATTCAGCATAACTAATGGATATCTGATGGAAGTTAAAATGTACCACTGGATATGGATTTTAGTTTACTGTTGTTTAATTGATTTTTTAATAAAGCTATGCATTGGGAACACAAATAGGTACTGATGGGCCTAGACCTGAACAAAGTAATCAATAAATACCATTTTCAGAGATGTCATTTTAAATATTCGTGGGCATACATAGTAATAAGCCGAGCATTTCCTGGTCCTTTTTGTTTTAAGTATTTTTCATAAAACCATTGTCTTAGAAAGTGGTTCAAAACATATTGGGTTTTGTTCAAAAGTGCTAGTCTGTTATTGGTAAATCCCCCCTAAAAAATTTAGCCTTCTGGAGATAACGTTTTTATGAAAAAGTGCCTTTTTTCTTCTAAAAAGCGACCGTTTCTCTTGTTTCTTCCCCTCTCAGTCAGTATCCCTCCCACTCCCCACGTTGTTCCTGTCTCTGACCTTTTCTGAGCATTTTCCTCTTGTCCTTTCACTCTGTTTTTTTTCACTCTGTTGTGACTCACACTGTTGTGGCTATGCGGAAGTGAAATTGACACACATCTGCCAGACACACAAACGCACATTTTCACAAACCGATTGAGGCCCACAGACAGCATTTCCATCTGACGGGACAGAGGTTTGTGGTTCAGTGAGTCTGGACATCAGCAGCCTAGATAGCTATCACCATGGCTTACTGGCTATGTGCTCAAACCGGGTAATATCAAAGTGCTAGCCTACTTTAATTTGGCTCCTCTAGCTCCAGGGATTGGGAGTGTATTAGCAAAACATTAAGCCAAAAATGAAGTATTTATACTTGTCCCCGGGGGCCATGAGGACAGTGCATTATTAAACTGTCCTAAAATGGTTTCTGCCCGCATGTCTGGCATGTTGACAGACAAGAGCGATTTACCACAACATGTAGGGACTCTTCACATCAAAGCCATTTTACATAACAGGCTTTTGAGCAGTTTAGTCAACTTAGCCTGCGAGTGAAGATACCAAACTGTTTTCTATTTGAGTTTGGTTCAGATGATGGATTAAAAGCTCATATTCCAGTGTTTGGTCCAATGTTGAATTGTTTCTCCCCTTTTAGATAATCTATAGATTATCTATAGATTTACCAGCCACAGCATCTGACTGTTGTTGTGGTTGTGTTATCCTCTTTGAAATGACGAGTTAGGCGTTTAGACACAATCATGGAGCAGATGCATCACCTCGTTAAATTAATCCCATCCTTACATAGGCTGATCCCTCTGGAATCTATCGAGCAATTACTGGCCAAACCGCAGCAAAACATTAGACTGGATGCTCGTTTGGCTTAAATATCTGCAAACTGTGTGTGTGTGTGTTAGTCCATCCATCTATATTAATCTCAGTTTATTCATTCTCAGCATCATGTACCCAATGGCTGCCGCTCCCTCTATCACTTTTAGCCTTTGACACGCGCCCCTCCCCGCCCGGCATAGCGATGATGTCCATGTGTGGAGCCCTGCCGACCATCTGTGCCTGCTCCACTTCGCTGTACTCAGCATAGACACATTGAGTGTGTGAGAAAGAGAGAGAGAGAGCGATTGAGGGAGGGCGGGTTATGTAACCTCTGAACATGTCCTGGCCGACCACAGCATGGTAGCACAGCATCGCACCACATCACATTTGGAAAAGATGCAAATACTGCTCATACTCACGCTGGCCGAAATATTCACTCTCATCCTCTGGGTTTAGTTTGAATGTTTGATGGATTCCTTCAAGAAAGTACATTTTGAATTTGAATGTGTAAATCCGATCATTACAAAGATGTTGTTTTAGCTTTTTACGCCTAATCCCAGCGTGTGTGGGTTGCAGTGAACAGAGCGAGGCACTTCTGGTTTAGACGGTGTTCACTTTGATTGGTCATGGATCCACAATTAAGTCTCTTTTAGTGCTCAGAAATGCTCGTTGGGCTTGGAAAACACATGGAAACCCAATAGGTTCCAAATAACGGCGACTATGGCTCCATTTGGCTCCTGTTTTCCAGACAACTCGCCCTAGTTCCCAGTTCATGGGAGAATTCAAAGCCTATAAGATGTTGAGGGCAGCCAAATGAGAATTGACAGTTGATTTTAAAGGGAATTAGGTCCGCTGAATAGCGATGATAATGATGATGAATGCCTTGCACCGTGGAGAAACTGGGAGTTGGATGAGAACCAACGGCCTGCCGTTCTTGCACTTTTTGTCCAAACCCCCTGAAGTGGTGTCTTTCTGAATTTCTTTGTTTCTGGTCTCGCTTTAGAAGGTCTTTTCAAGGTTTTTGTATTTTTTGGGAACATGGGTGCAATTTGTCATGATATCAGTATAAACCTTGCTGTCGCTGTATCCTATCTTGTGAGGTTTCGAGTGATGTTCACATTACTGTATTTCACCTAAGCGTTGTGCTTACTGTGGTGACACATGGTTGTTTGGTGCATGAGAAATCTGCTGCAAATCACATTGGCAAACGGGATTCACACAGTGATAAAAGTTGTTTTTTTTTTGTTTTTTTTACGGCCGTCTGAACTGGAAACAACACAAACAAGTCGCCTTCTGAAAACAGGATTTTGTGTTTCGGCGTTGATCCTCACTCAGTCACTCATCGCTCAGTCAGTCATCGCTGACCGCCGAATGACCTCGCAGCTGAAGTGGGACATCGGCCTCGGGGCTGGGAATCGGCTATTTCTGTGCCACAATGACACTGCGCCACACTCACATAAGATACGCGGGAGCGTGGCGGATTTGACTGGCATTACCAAGGAAAAAGAAGAAACGGGCTAAAATCCCCTTTAGAGATAGGTGCACATTTAAGCTACGGGATGAATGTAAAGCAGCATGGGTTCATGACAGTGACTCCATTAAGCTGGTATGAATTGTCGTTGGCATCCATAGCAGCAGATGGCATTTGGTTGAGTGATATCAGGGCCGTTGTTTCTGTAATGGAGGTAGCTGATAAGGAAGCTATTAGCTTTGCAGATCCTGTGAGGATTGGTGAAAAGTGGAGGCAGATTGTCATGATATTGTTATAAACCTTTCTGTTGCTTTGTCTTCTGAGAAGATGATATTTCTAAGAACTACCGTGTAGTCGATGCTTACATTGCCGTTCGTTATGCCTCTGCGCCGGCGATAGCCAAGGCCAGATGCATTATGTTTTCGGGTTTTCTTTCCGTACATACAGTACGTCCGTCCCATTCTTGTGAACGCGATATTCTTCAAATTTGACCTAAACTTCCTCTTGGACTCAAGCACCTCCATAAAACACATTTTGGGCCATAACTTGCCTATCCTAAATATCATAACATTTCACACAAATGTCTAATAGGATACACTGTTTGGTGCATGAGAACGGTGCTGCAAACCCACTGGATTTCCACATCCTGCTGCATAGAACTGAATGAAATACTAAATCTTCAAATAAATGAACAAATCAAATTTTCATAAGAATGTAAATTTGCGTTGCATTGCCTTGTGCTTTACTGTACAGTTGGCAGAATTAGAGTTAGAGAATTAGAAAGTTAGAAAATATTTCCGGAGCTTTGGACCAAAGAATACCGTGACAGATATTTTTCAATAGGCAAAAATAGGCCCACGTTAAAAGGAGAACATTTGGTAGGCATCTCAGATATTTAGCAGGACGAAGAAAATGATGCTTTATGCTATCAGACGGGGTAAAGGACGTGGTTTTCAGAAGGGTTGGGGACGTGGTTGTCATGGCAAAAGTAATCAGAACAGGGATCAGTTGAACGTTTCTCCAAGGCCAGATGGGACAAACGAGGGTCAGAGTCATCCGAAGATGTTAATTAAATTACATTGATAAGAAATTGATAATCTTTTCTTTTTTATTTTTAACATGAAGCCAAAGCCAAGCCAGCAAATCACTTTGTATTGGCAGCAAGATAAAATAGGTGAATGTTGCCTTGTTGTAAATTCAGTGCCGATAATTAACAAGCCCTAACATGTCTTATTTTGTCCCTTTCCCAGAAATGATACATTGGATGACCAGCTTATTGGACCAGCTTATTCTGCCTGTGTAGGCACAGGGCATAAGAACCGTCATTGGTAGGAATATAATGAAAAGGGAAAATAAGTTTTCTCATCTTGAGTTCAGCTTTTGATGGTATTTGTCGCGTTTTGTTTTCTATGAAGGGTATGCAGTGACACAGTTTTTAATCTGCTCTGTCCCAGTTCCACTCAGTTCCTTCTCCTTTCAGGTCGCTAAATCAGCCTCTTGTCTCAGGTTTACAACGCATTCAGATAAACTGTGTCATGTTACAGCTGCTGCGTAGAATAACCCAGATACTCCACCCATGCTGTGTGAATGGATTTGTAAAGGAGAGGAAGAGGTGTGTGTATGTGTATGTGTGTGTGTGTGTGTGTGTGTGTGTGTGTGATAAAGTTTCAGTAAAATGCTGATAAAGCTCTCTGATGGCTGCAAGTCAGTTAAAACGTGCCATAGTTAACTAAAAAGTACACCATTTAACATGCTTATTGTGTTAGCTAGTGAAGATGTATCCAAGCTACACACACACACACACACACACACACACACACACACACACACACACCCACAGACAGACAACATGGTCTGATAAAGCCTACCCAGCGTGACCCAGGCTATAAAGGAGCCTCTTGTTTTATTTAATGTCCAACACCGTGTTTATTGGCAGTGGACTGAAAGAGAAGCACATCCAGAGAGCAAGTCGCTGCTCCACAACAATCTCTGTGTGTGTGTGTGTGTGTGTGTACACAAACACATAACACACTGTCAGAGCGCTAGGTTTTCAAACATTTCTTAGCGGTGAATGACACGGCTGACTCGGTCGGCCCATCCCTCCTCTCTCTCTCTCCCTCTCTTCCCCACTCTCTCATCGCCCATCTCTTTTGTCCTCCCCTTCCCCCTGCGCAGGGCTCACCCGTTGCCCAGGAAACACTCCCAATTGTGAAGTTAACAAAGGGAGCCGAGGCTTTCTTGCCTCCCGGGAGGTGGTCCCCTCCGCCCCGCACCCTGACCTCCTCAAACCCTGCTCTCCTCCCTCCCCCTCCCTCTTCCTCCTCCCCCTCCTCCCTGGTGATGCATCACTCGTCGCCATGGCGCTGAGCTTGGAAATTCGGCAGCGGAGGAGAAAGGAGGATAAAGAGAGAGAGGGAGAGGGAGAGAAAATGCAGGAGGGAAACGGGCTGAAGGAGGGAGGGGGAGGATGGGCAGAGAGGTGACTGGGAGGTATTTCTAAAAGAGCAAATCAACATAGACCAGTTGGCCACGTTGGGCTTCTTTGTCAGCAATTCATCAGTCACAGCATCTTAGCAGCAGAGTGAGCCTTCATTAAAAACGAATTACTTTAGCATTAGGAAGGTAGGTACAGGCACCCCTGGATGACTTTATTAGACTAGGCCACATTCAAATGTATTACCACGGCTTGATGATTCAAAACATGCTGGATAATCTCCGAAATGCATGGAGGTGAAACTGAGGTCAATGCTGTTTTTCTTGGTTCTTCAAAGGCAGACAGTTCCAACAGAAATATGCAGGAATATGCAAAATCACATGTTAAGTACACAGTATGCGTGTTCACCACATTGAACTGCACTGTAATATAAAGGTCTCTTTTTCCTTATATTTCAGTTTGTGAAAGATACCAGTATTTATGTCCTTACACTAAATTGATTCAGGGGCTTCTGGGTCTCCAGCCCCAGCTGTGTTCTCAAAAGCCCCAAATTGTTTAGGTTTTTAAAATACCTTTGACTTTGAGTCATTTCCCCTCACTCTCTCTGACTGGACCAGCAAATTTAATGGAAAGTTCTATTACTGGGGAAATATCGCCATCTAGGTCCGCCCGTACATTGTAATGGGGGTTGTTCTTTGCTAGCACCTTTATTGTGTTACTATTACTACTACTAGTCCTTAAAGAAATCTATTCAAGTTGAGTAAATGATCTTCTGAGTATTAAAAAACACTTTTACTTGGCATAGTTGGAGATCCTTGATTTGCAATTAGAGCAGGCTAGGTTAATATGGGATGGATTCAAATGTAGCCATTTGTCAGCTAAACATTCACTCTGTGAACTCTACTCATAGTATATGCTGTGTCTCCACGTGGGAGCATGCCTAGAATGTTTCTGCCTCCACCCTTGAAATCAGACCGGAGAATGGTTCTCAGTCGCACAACACCGCTGATATTTGCCATTTAATTAGATATGATTTACATCCCCGGGAATTCAGCCAGGTGGATGCAATTACTTACAGTAAAGGAGCTGTAGTATGGAATATAATAATAATTAGGGTTTATAATCCTGTCAAATATATAAAAAGAAAGACAAGACAAGAAAGGAAATGGCATGTATTGATGGATTAAGATATAGTTATCGCTACATTTATTTTTTATTGAGATAAATATGAGAATGTATTGATGCTTCTTTGTAATCAAAACACAACTGTTGAATACAAGTGTCAATCGTGTTGCATGTTGTCTAATCAAGACAACCTGTTGCAGTGACGTAACAGCAGGAAGCAGCACTCTGTTAGAAGGGCCCTTTGTTCAGTGGGTTCATCCAGGATCTCTTGTTCAGGCGAGTCCGGGGTCTGACTTGGGCCTTGTTGGTTTTTCTTCGCATTTGTCTTTTCCATGTCTTTATTTTTGTCTTGTTGAACCTACTTTGTGTATTTTTTTGAGTTGATTCCTTTGTTCTTTCACAAATATGTGCTCATTCATGTGTAGTTACTTCCACCAAGTATTCTAGAATCTGTCATTCCGAATCATTCAGAATATATACAGGCGAGTCACTCGAATGACGGCCGGCATGTTGCGCTGTCTTTAAAATCCATTAGCCAAAGAGGGGCATACCTCCGCCTTTCGCCCTTTTACACTCAGTGGCAACGTGACGAATGCCAGGGGGAGATTACTCGCCAGGGAAGCGAAAAGAGAATTAAAACAACAACGTGACAGGCAAAGCAACAAGACCAAAGTTAATATTGGAGTGGCTAGAACAGCTGCGTGTAAACGATGGAGATACTAAGAGCTAATGTCGGGTTCGGCCACCGTAGCAGTTAAAACGCGATTGGAATGGGAGGGGCTAGAAAGTAATATTCAGTTGGTTGTCATATACAATTTCACCGCTAGATGGGAGAAATTCGTACACAATGTAGCTTTAATAATAATTAGCTATTTTGTACTTGTCTGTGCATTAGTTAGTAGGAAATTTGGTGTTGAGTATGTAAAACGTTTAAGCTCGTCAGAGCTATCGGGAAACACTTTGCTCCTTCAACACCCTGGACACCTTCGCTCTTGGCTTATTTCCTTCTTCATTTTATTAAATCTTCGATAATATCGCACAACGTTGACAGGTGCAAAACAAAACGGCAGTCAACTGATTACATATACCTCTGTCCGTGAATGATTTGTTGACCTTCATTGGAGCCCCAGAATCCATTGCTTTTCTAACTAACAGATGTGACTGTGTGTGAGCTTGCTATTTCCATAGTGGCATATTATTCCACATTTTCAGACATCAAAAATCTCCTAACAAAATCTCATGAATACGTAATGACGGTAGCAGCGGGATTGAAGCTGGCATTACATTAGCATACCAGCCCTCCTCAGGCCTGCACCATTCGACAGAGTTGTGTATTACACGCTTGATTCTTCATACACGGCCGGCTCTGGGGAGGATAGCGCCATGACAAACCCCTGGCCATTCATCGGACCAGTGGTTCACCAGCTGCTTCCAGTGTGGCCATTAACATCGAATCCCCATGGAGAGTGTAGGGGCTCCGCATGGCCTCACGGTGCTGGTGTTTGGGCTGGTAAAGCTGTTACCAGCCATATGTCCCATCCACCACCAGTTCAGTCCTGTCCACACTGGCTCACACGATGGCTTGACTGTAATAAAATGGCTGAATGGAGCTGCTGAAGAGATGGAGGAAGGGTATGAAGAGTAGGAGAGGGATGGATGATGGAGGGGTGTACATATAGAAAAAAAATGGTAACTACGATGAATAGGATGAGGGATGAATATGAAGAGAAGCTGATTTTTTCCCCCCTAGTCCGTGTAGCCTACTATATATGTTTATTCAACCGTTTCCCATGGCATCTCTGTTTGTAGTACACTACAGTACATTGTGTTCCATGGAGCCTATCTGTAGCCTGCGGGAATCAAAACGGAGTGGAAGAGTGAAGATGCAAGCTCACTTTAGCTGCATTAGATCATGTTTGAGTGGCTAACCAACGCTGACAGGGCAGTACTGATGAAGTAATCCTACAGTAGATGTCACAGGACCTGGCAACAAAAAGCAACGGGAGTCACAGGGAGAGTTAGCACCCAGTACTGGCAGGGTGGGGCGGAAGTCAGGACTTCCTGCTTCTCTGTGTCATTTCTCCAGAGACTGTCCAACAACGTACTTTCCTTTCTCTATGGTTATTAGATTTTTTTTAATTCTAAAGATATTTCATTTAAAGATGACTCATTATTGTGAGTTGTGTCTTCATTGTAATTCTATCAAGCCCTTTCAATGCTTTAATACATTCACAGGATCCTACACAGTAATGTCTGTTTCCTTTGATCAAGTTTGGCTTTCTGTAGGTGTTCAGGTGTTTAGGCTTAGGCGCATCACCTAAGACATTAGGCACCACCTAAGCCAAATTAATGTAAAATCATTGTGAGCATCAAAGCTAACTAAATGATTTTTTACGATCTAATGATTGTAGTCGGTCCCCAGTGGACTTCTTTACCAAGTTTAGTCTTTAAGCTTTTTGAGTGTTATTTATCTATTATCTGCTGTAGCTTTTTCAACGTTTTGGACATAGATATGGTAATAATAATGTCTAAGTCTTCCACAAACCTAGGGAAAACATTGTAGTATTTCAGTATACATGTCTACTTTAATTTATTTCAAACTGCTTTTGTTGATGTCAACAGTTAAACACTTCCTGATCAGCATATATACAGGTTAAACTTTCATGACTTTTGTATTGGTTTTCTAAACTATTTTGTTCAAATTACGATGGATTATGATATGGATTATTTTACTATAAATTGATTAAAGCATTTTTTGACAATCCTTTGCCATTTTTAAAGATGCCTAAAGTTTACTGGTAGCTTCTCAAATTTGACAAAAATATTTTGCATATTAATTAATAATGAACATTAAGACATTGGTACAACTTAGGCGGGGGCGCCCTGCTAGCTCACCCGGTTGAGCGTGCGCCCCATAAAGCAATGCTCAGTCTTTACTGCAGTGACCAGGGTTCAATTCCTAACCATGGCCCTTTGATGCATGCCATTTTCCCTCTCTCCCCCCTTTCCTGTCTACAGCTGTCCTATCTTACTTCTATCTGTCTACAGTATACGTATCTATACTTAAGACTTTTGGGAGAAATTCCATGAGAAAATGAAATGTAAGACTCAAAGGTTAGATTCTGTGTGTCGCGGTAATAGACCCATTTCAAGGTGGATCACTCTTATAGCAGATGTGTTAATAGATAAGTTAATAGATGACTCAGAGCACGCGACGAGTGCTTGTGGTTTTGTGTCCTCGTAGTGTACAGTGATGCTCAGTGAAACGTGATGACTCCGTTTGCACAAAAATGACACGACCGACTGGTTGATTGATCCCCGTTAGGACAGGCGTGTAAGTCACCTAAAATGATCCTCTGCAGTGCATATGAATACTGCGCTGAGTTAAAGTGCTCATATTATGCTCATTTACAGGTTCATAGTTGTATTTAAAGGTTGTACCAGAATAGGTTTACATGGTTTAGTTTTTAAAAAACACCATATTTTTGTTGTACTGCACATGGCTGCAGCTCCTCTTTTCACCCTGTGTGTTGAGCTCTCTGTTTTAGCTACAGAGTGAGACATCTCACTTCTGTTCCATCTTTGTTGGGAGTCACACATGCTCAGTAGCTAGGTAAGGACTACTAGCCAGTCAGAAGCAGAGTATGAGGGCGTGCCCTGACAGTAGCTAGGTAAGGACTACTAGCCAGTCAGAAGCAGAGTATGAGGGCGTGCCCTGACAGTACCTAGGTAAGGACTACTAGCCAGTCAGAAGCAGAATATGAGGGCGTGCCCTGGCAGTAGCTAGGTAAGGACTACTAGCCAGTCAGAAGCAGAGTATGAGGGCGTGCCCTGACAGTAGCTAGGTAAGGACTACTAGCCAGTCAGAAGCAGAGTATGAGGGCGTGCCATGCTAGCAGCTAGGCGAGCATTATAACGTGTGTTCCAAAGTGACCACGTTTGTCTCTGAAGTAAAGGCTGGACTACAATAGAGCTGTTTGGAGCAGTTTGTGAACAGTGTTTTCTGTTGGAGATGGAAAGGCCCTTTGGGGTGGACTTTGGTCTTTTTCACTTTGTAAACCTATAACGTGCATAAAAAAGATATATAACACAATAAAGGAAAGGGGAAAAGCCAAAAAGCATAATATGAGAACTTTAAGACTCGCGTTATGGATTCTACGTCTGCATATAAGCCCTTGTCATCACCCATCCATCCCTGATCCCTCACAGTGGAAGGGACTAACCAGTCCGATTACCTCAATGCCCATATGTCTCATGATTGTGTTCTGTCCCGTCCCCCCTCCCACACACACACACACACACACACACACACACACACACACACACACACACACACACACACACACACACACACACACACACACACACACACACACACACAGCCAGCTCAGTGTCATCTTGCTAGAAAAGTGATAAGAACAATGCGATGACAAAAGCTGCATGGATGTGCCTGCTTTGTGCTTTAAGGGCCAAGCCTAACACCCATTATAATCCTTTTTACATAAAGACATCCCATGTGGGTGGCAGGCAAACATGCTGTCAGGAGAAGGATATGTACTGATGGTGTGGACATATGGTGGGAACACATTACAATAGTCTGTTCAAATCTGATCGCAGTTACGGTGGCAAAAAATTGAGATCAGAGCAAAAATCCGTCATCACTGGTTCTCTAAAAGGATTTATTGCTGCATTCTGAGCTAAAAGTGTTCCGATGATAGCAAAATGCTGCAGGTGTTTTTTTTTGTTTCATTTCCATGGCTGTGTACAACGTACAATGAGTACAACGTACAATGTATTACATGTAAGATTAAAGTGAAGTAAAACACCTTTTTTAAATCCAAAATCCAATCTTGAGATGTCTTAATATGTGGCACAGATGTGTTGAGTTTTTTATGCTTACATCTGGGTCAGAAAAGAACAAACAGACTCACTCATCTGTGTAAACCGAGCATAATATGTTTCTACATAAACTTAGTCAACTCCAGCTGCTCCCCCTTTGTCTGTTGCAGCTTTTTTTTTATATGTGGCAGAAATTCAACAATGGCTCTTTTAAAGTGTCATAAATGATAAAGAGAGATACATGTTGTATATTTGACCAGACTTTACATATTCCCAACATACTTTCTTCAACAAAATCTCAGTTAGTCCCTCTCTCTGTTTAATGTAAGAAGCAGAACAAAATGCTTAACTTGTTTAAACCGCACTGACACATCCTTTAATATCCACCCCTCTAACAAACAGAGACAAATTGCCCCCTGCCTGTCCTCTCCTCACCCCTCCCTTACCCCTCCCTCCCTGTCCCTGTCTGTCATACAGACCTCTGTCTTTACACTTTGGGGGAGGGCGGCTAGCATGTGTCTGACTGACTTGGGTGTGGCTGGAGGTCTTTCTGTAACAAACACCAGAGGTATATGCAAATTCATGCAGACAGAAATATGTAACAATGCGCTCTTGGACACATGGATTTGTATATTTGCTTTCCCACTCATTAATTCACATACTCACACACATACACACACACACACACACCACACACCACACACCACACACACTCCGCTAGGCATTTGCATATCAACAACATGCCTTACAGATGCTTCCTGCACTCACAACGCCTCTTGGCTCAGTTTATATGTGAGACCATTATTGTGCTGGTAAGTGGGTGTGTGAGCATTTAAATAATATACTTCCGTTGGTACATTTTGGCTTATGTGTGTGTGAGTGTATGCATGTTACCGCAGTGTGTCAGTCAGTCACAGCGTGGTCCTCCATGTAACACAAAGGCCCTGTCAGCAGCAGCCCTGTGTGTGTGTGTGTGTGTGTGTGTGTGTGTGGGTGTGGGTGTGAATGGTGGGGGTTGCCCAGCTTGATGTGCCCCTCCTATCTGAAGGTCTAAGGGAAGGAAGAGAGAGGAGATGGAGGAAGGGGGAGCCTAATATTATGGGGGTGGAGCGGATTATTAGGAAAGAGGCCAGAGTTGTTTTTATGGACTCATCTCCAGAAACGTATCAGAGACATGCTCCACCGATTTCTGTGTGCCTTTCTTTGGCACTCATTGTCAAGTGGGAATACCACTCTGGCTTGGGACTGTGCTATGGTGTTATCTTTGTGAACTGTTTCAAATAAAAGAGTTTCATTATGTTTGTGCTGGTGTGTTTAAACATCTTTCTCTGTGTCTCCAACTGCAGCCGTTCCATCCCATGGTGAACCTGCAGTGCTCTCCGGAGCTCAGGATGTTCCTGTGCGCGCTCTACGCCCCGGTGTGTACCGAGTATGGGCGGATGACTCTGCCCTGCCGCCGCCTATGTCTGCAGGCCAAGAGCGACTGCTACAAACTAATGGACATGTTTGGTGTCAGCTGGCCGCAGGAGATGGACTGCGACAGGTTGGTACAACAGCAATAACTCTCTTATCCCCTGGATTTATCTCAGCGGTAACAACCCTGCTGAGATCAGAAATTTAAGCAGATTTTACTTTCGTGAGAGGAGAAATGCAGCCACAAGCAATAGTGGCAATAAGCAAGTATGTCAAAAGTCATTCATTTGAACCCCAGAAATGAAGAGGCTAAGAAGAATAGCATGGGTTGGTGAAGTGGCTGCTAAACAATTACATTTATTTCAAACTATGTTGTCCCAGAGGGTAAATTAGTTTTGCAGCCGGATAATTCATTCAGTCAACCACACATCAGATTAGAAGCAGCAGCACAGACACTGTCGACACAGTATAAGCCATCGCATTCACACAATGAATGAAACCTTGAAGAAAAACAGTGAGTACATTTGGATGTTTAAAAATAAATCATTCTGAGTTGTTTTTCAATTGAATACCATGAAGGAACAGAACAGGTAAGCGTTTTAAAAGAGTTCAATCTTTCCTGTTAACTCAACCTCAGACACCTGGCTGACATATAGCATACACACGCAAACACACACTAACCCATTCATGACAAACCAAGAAGGTTGCACAGAAAAATGGACTAACAGTACATGGAACAAAACATAAAAATAGAGTAAAATGCTTTGGAGCAGTTGCTCAGAAGGTTTCTCAATTTAGAGTCACACAATTTCGTCAAATGTATTCACTTTTATTTTTAAATTTTCGAACATAGCAAAATGTCCCTAATCCAGTGAGAACAAGAAGCATCTTTTCCATTCGAGTAGTAGTAGTCATGTTAGTAAGGATGGGAAGGCAAGCATACCCTATAGTCCAATGTTGCCGGTTCAAGTCTCAAAATATGTATTTAGCTGTTTGACAACATAGTGATAAAGTTACTTAGAAAATAAAAACAGAATGGATTTTCTCTCTCAGACAAGTTTCAAGTCTCTGCAAGTTGAATTCCTTCTCCTTGGTGCTGCACTGATATAAGCTGTACTCACCAGGGAAGGTAGAACATGTATTCATCAATCTTAATGCTTTTGAAACTAATTGGCAGTTATATAGTGTTGGCAGTATATGTAATCTTACAGCTAAAATGACCCTGAGATCATCATCTCTCATCTCCTCTCAGGTTCCCAGACTGTGACGAGGCTTACCCCCGTCCCGTGGACCTCCTGTCCAGCTCAGACACAACCGAATCGCCCGTCGCCGTCCAGCGGGACTATGGCTTCTGGTGTCCCAGAGAACTCAAAATTGACCCAGAGCTCAGCTACTCCTTCATGGGGATCCGCGACTGCTCTCCCCCCTGTCCCAACATGTACTTCACGCGTGAGGAGCTGACGTTCGCACGCTACTTCATCGGGGTGGTGTCCATCGTCTGTCTGTCCGCCACCCTCTTCACCTTCCTGACTTTCCTCATCGATGTGTCGCGATTCCGCTACCCAGAGCGTCCAATCATATTCTATGCTGTGTGCTACATGATGGTGTCTCTAGTGTTCTTCCTGGGCTTTCTCTTGGAGGACAAAGTCTCCTGTAACTCAGCGAGTCCTGGGAGGTTTAGGGCTTCAACAGTGACCCAAGGCTCCCATAATAAGGTAAGAAAATCTTTTCTTGGCTGTGTATCTGTGTTTTTCTACTGCCTAGATATTGATATTGATCCTGAACCTGTACATCCTGTCTCCGTCCCAGGCCTGCACCCTTCTCTTCATGGTGCTGTATTTCTTCACCATGGCCGGCAGTGTCTGGTGGGTCATTCTGACCATCACTTGGTTCCTGGCTGCTGTTCCTAAGTGGGGCAGTGAGGCAATAGAGAAGAAGGCCCTCCTCTTCCATGCCTGTGCCTGGGGCATCCCCGGCGTCCTCACAGTTAGCCTGCTCGCCATGAACAAGATCGAGGGCGACAGTGTCAGTGGGGTTTGCTTCGTGGGGCTTTACAACCTGACGGCCTTGCGCTGGTTCCTGCTGGCCCCACTGGGGTTGGACGTAGTGGTGAGGAAGAACTAGATAAAGACCAACAAGAGATGTTGTCAAAAAAATAGTGGTATCAATTTTAATTTAATACTGATGCCCCACAACTTCATCTTGATGGGCTGGGTTGTTCTAAATTGTTTCTAATAGATAATTTGCGATTAAGGATATGTCTCAAAATGTTTTTTTTGAAAATGAAACAACAAATAACAAACAACAAAGACTAAAAACTGATATGTGTAGAAAGTATTCTTTAATTAAATGAAAGCAGATAACAGAAATAGGCTGCCGTCTGTACTGTATGATCTGTTACACAAGATAACCCCCGCCCCTGTGTCATATCATCCTAGGTCGGTGTGGCGCTGCTGCTGGCAGGCATAGCAGCACTAAACCGAGTGCGCATGGAGATTCCGCTGGAGAAGGAGAACCAGGAGAAACTGGTGAAGTTCATGATCCGTATCGGCGTGTTCTCTGTGCTCTACCTGGTCCCTCTGCTGGCCGTTCTGGCCTGCTACCTTTATGAGAACAGCTACCGTGCCATCTGGGAGACCACCTGGATCCAGGAGAGGTGTCGAGACTATCACATCCCCTGCCCCTATCAGGTAACATGCCTGACTCCGTTAAAGGGCTGGGCAATATATACATATTATATCAGTATCGTGCTATGAGACTAGATATCATCTTAGATTTTGGATATCGTAATATGGTTGTCTTTTCCTGGTTTTAAAGACTGCATTACAGTAAAGTGATGTCATTTTCTGAACTTCAGACTTACTAGCTGTTCTATTATTTGCCTTTATCTACTTAGTCATTCTACCCATATTACTGATAATTATTTATAAAAATCTCATTGTGCAAATATTTTGTGAAAGCACCGATTATCAATCCTAAAACATTGTCGCAATATCGACATTGAGGTATTTGGTCTAGAATATTGTGATATTTGATTTTCTCCATATTGCCCAGCCCTACACTGTTATGCATAATCAACTGTGCATTGTATTTTAACAGAAACAAGTATAACTAGAAAATGCATTTCCTGCAGAAAATGCACGTGAATGCTGAAAAGCTAAATTGCTAAATCTAAACTGGATTGCTACCTTAACTGCGTAAGAAGAAGGTGAAGTAGTGAGAATAGTTGGAAAAGTGTGAATGGTTTTAATTAGTATGAATTGAAAAGTTGAATAACACCACTAATGTAAAAAGATGTGGAATATTTTGAAAAGCTAACACCAAACTAATTGATTGGCTTTATAATATTCAATAATACCAAAAGATGTAGAACATTGTACGGTTGGAATTTATTTTCTAGCTGAAAGTATGTCGAAAAAAATCATTGTATTGAATGTCAAATAAAGTCTGGGAGAACATGCATACTCCACACAAAAAGGAACAGCCAAGACTGGGGATTGAACAAGGAGTCAGAGACTGCACTGTCTACATGCTAAGCCACGGACTAGCTACATTACGAATGTTAAAAAATCGTAATAGCATAGTAAGTTGAAAAAAATTGATAAAAAAGTCATAGTATAGTATGTCAATAATAGTCATAGTATAGTATGTCTAAAAAGGTGATAATAAAGTCATAGTATAGTATGTTGAATAAAGTCATATCTAGTATATCGAAAAAAGTCATAGTATAGTGTGCTGAAAAAAGTCATAGAATAGTATGTTGAAAAAAAGTGTTAAAAAAGTCATAGTATAGTATGTCAATAATAGTCATAGTATATTATGTTGAAAAAGTCATAGTATAGTATGTCAATAATAGTCATAGTATATTATGTTGAAAAAGTCATAGTATAGTATGTCGAAAAAAGTGATAAAAAAGTCATAGTATAGTATGTTGAATAGTCATATCTAGTATATCGAAAAAAAGTCATAGTATAGCGTGTTGAAAAAAGTCATAGTATAGTATGTCAGAAAAAAGTGATAAAAACGTCATAGTATAGAATGTCGAAATAAGTTATAGCATAGTGTGTTGAAAAAAGTGATAAAAAATTCATAGTATAGTATGTCAATAATAGTCATAGTATATTATGTCGAAAAAAAGTCATAATATAGTATGTTGAATAAAGTCATATTTAGTATATCGGGAAAAAAAGTCATAGTATAGTGTATAAAAGTCTGGAAGAACATGCATACTCCACACTGGAGTTTAGATTCTCTGCCCGAGCCTGGGCCGATATTTTCCGCCGCTATCCTCGGGCCAGGCCGGGCTGGGCCGGGCCCTTGACCAAGCATTTGTGTTTTTTTAATCATTACTTTATTAGCCTTATTCGGTGGGTAGAAAACTATGCCCCTCCAGCTTCTCCCGTAGCTCTGGGTGTATATCCTGCACTGACTTGAGTGTGAGGTAAACTGTGCTACATCGTGTCTCCCCCCTCTGCAGCACTGTTGTCGGCCAGTGCGTCAGCATGCAGACCGTGGCGAAGGACAGTATTAATTAGGTGATCGAGACAAGAAAATCTCCTATATGGTTCCAGGGCTTTGATTATGTTGCTGCCTTGATCTGTTACCCACACTATTCAGCTGGGGGAGCAGCTATAGGGTCGAGTTTAGGTTAGAGGTTTTTTTTACGTTTATTCATTCAGATCCATTTGGGATCCATTCCAGTCTGAATAAACAAACAGCACAGTTTACATGCTTCGTCCTTGTTACGTTATTCATTAAGATAATTCTAAACATATTTCTGTAGTTCAAACAACTTGGAATTGTAGTTGAGAACGTCGGTTATAACGCCCCACGTATTAAAAAAATGTTGGGTTTAAAACGGGCTCATAATTACAGTTAATGTGTCCGGCTGGGCCGGGTTCGGACACAACGTGCACAGGCTCGGGTAGGGTCGGGCTTGATTTTTTTGGGCCCGATCTAAGCTCTACTCCACACAGAAAGTCACAGCCCAGGCTGGGGATTGAACCAGGAGTCACAGTGTGCACTGTCTACGTGCTGGTGTTAGTCGGAGAAATGATTACCACTAAGCCGCGGTCCAACCAATTTATTAAACCGTAATAGCATAGTATGTCGAAAAAGCCATTAAAAAGTCATAGTAGTGCATGTCAAAAAAAGTCATAGTATAGCATGTAGAAAAAGTCATAGTATAGTATGTCAAAAAGTGTTATGAAAGTTATAGTATAGTATGACCTTTTTGAAGGTCTTGGTGTCGTCTCAGAATCGATCGTATTTTTACTCTGTCCCATCTCGGGTTAGGGTTTTTGTAGCTGAACGTATTCAGAAGTTAGAGGCGACCAAAGAAAGTTGAAGACTAAAGAATCAGATAACTGAATCAGCATTCACGCAATATGCAGCCTGTACTGGTTTTGACTAATAAATCCCAGTGTAATTTTGTACCTCCATGTTGAGGTTTTCACGAAATCTGCGTTGGGTACAAGACAGAAAATGTTTTGAATCCTAGTTTAAAATATGTATTTTTAGTTTAGTCATAAGCTAGTAATAGCTAAGTGTGTCTGCATGCATATTTGCTGTTATCAGATCTTACCGTCTTCTGTAAAACAGATGCACAGTGTAGAGATGGTGGACAAGAAAACAGCTCTCCTTTTTGACAGAAGGTAACTTGATTTATAGGAAATGTAGTCTCGCATTGCCAGACCTACTATCTCCACAGCACTGTGGAGTAAGGCTTGGCCACACCACAGATACATTCTGGAATAGGAGAAAAAGAGCTCAGTTGTCTTGAGTTCCAGATGCCCGTGGCCTGTGGCTCTGCAAAATAGTCTCGGGAAGGATCTTGTTTTGGTGGAAGGAACATTTGCACCCCACAAATGAAAACGCCACATGAAATATTAAATTAAGTTAACTGTTGACACAATACAGTAACGTGAACTGTTTAAATTAGCTGGATACATGGCTAAACGTAATTTGCCCTTACCAGTGTAACACCGTTTGTACTTAGTCCACAGCAATCCCACCAATAGGTCGCAAAACGTCCCAGTTAGAGAGTTAATGCTGTTAACATATTCTTAGTAAATCTTTACATCATACCCAGAAAGAAGCAAGCATTCCTACTTAATTGCACGATCCAAATTGTCTTTAAAACTTGCCATTTTCAGTGTGCAGCTTGCTTGCTCAAAGTTAGTTTTTTGCCTGAAGCGAACGTAGTTTGAGAACGGCAACACACAGAGCGGAAGGTGTGGGACATCTGGCACATAAATGTACTTCTGTTGACCCAGACTATAGGAAATGTGATATTCATTTACAACAGATACATGTAGCACCTATAATTACATTTAGAAGCTCTAACACAGTACGGCCATTACACCTTATTACTTATCACACATGTAAACAGGATATTGGTGTGTATGTAATTATTGCAATATAAAATGTTTGTTGCTGTATGCAAACATATCTCATAATGCAGAAACACACAGAAGACCAGATTTCTATAATGGTCCCAAGCCTATAGCCCAGGAATGTACCTTTACCTGTCTGACTGCATCTCAATGACACAGCTCAAACAACGGCGTGATACAGCTTTGCATACAAGCATACAGAAAATGAACAAATGATAATTAATAAAACTCATGGAATCATAATACCTTAACAGACCCCTCACTAAAGTTGATATGAGACGCTGATGCATTTATTCATTGATGTTCAGCACAGTTTGCACAGATGTTTGTACACATTAGATGTATAACTGGGACTTTTGTAAGGAAGCGAGAAGAATGAGCAGGAGGTAACAGCTGGGAGAAGGCTGTTAACTGCCAGATGTGTTTGCACACAGAGACATTAATGAGCAGGATGCTCAGTGAGATTGTCTTGAATATGACCAGTACTGTGTGCATTTAAACACAATGTCCAACACAAAGTGCACTAGCACACACACACACGCACGCACACACACACACACACACACACACACTCAGACAGTCTAGTGATAACTCTAACGCAGCCTCCAGCATCAACACACACACTGCATCTCATTGGATAGAGCTGTTAATAATTCAGACATGTCTCTCTGTTGTTCTCTGTTCCTTTCAGCCAGGTATCACCTCCCATGTGAGCACGCCTTAGTACATCCGCTTTCACCGCTGCATGTTTAAAGTGGATTCTGATTGTTGTGGTAGAGCAGAGAGTGAACGAGTGTTTGCAGGTGTGCAGACTATTATCATGTGTGTGTGTGCGTGTGTGTGTGTGTGTGTGTGTGTGTTCTTTTTGCTTTATCCGGATCTCAGCTCACTGTTTATTTGTTTATTTTTTAAGATTTTTGCCTTTATCTGACAGACAACAGTGTAGAAATGGGGGGGGTATGATATGCAACAAAGGTCCCAAGGCCGGACATTGGGTTATATGGCATGCGCTGTAACCACTTGGCTACCAAGGCGGCTCCTCAGTCAGACCCTTTGACTTCACCGCTCCTGTTCAAACTATTTGTATGTATGTATGATATGATATGGTAAATATCGCGTTTCAGCTGTCAGCAAAGATGCATGACATGCAAGAGCAGTGAGTAAAGTCAGATGGTGCTCTCAATCTGTCACATAAACACTGCATTGTGTAAGAGAGCAGTGCAGTAATCCTGTGTGTGTGTGTGTGTGTGTGTGTGTGTGTGTTTACTGCAGAGGACGGGGTCAGAGGGGTTGAGCTGCACCACATCACAATCCCAGCAGATCTGAGCACAGGCGACGTGTGCTGCATGCTGAGTGCTGTGCTGTTATCAGACACTGTACAGTAGTGTACTGTAGAGATGCCTCTAGGTGTAAAGTTTCAGCTTTCCACCCCCCACCTCAAACCCTCTCTGTTCATGAAAGCACACACGTACATTCACACACTGTCAATAACGTGCATCAGTAAACTTGTGAAGTGCTTTGCTATATTTATCTTAAAAGCCTTCCCTGAGGCTCGTACCTCCACTCGGCTCAACAGCAACGCTCAACCCTTCCTCTCCACAGCATGCACGCACACGCACGCACACACACACACACACACACACAAACACACACACACAGTAGTGACTGAGTCAAACCACATGAGATTGGTCAAACGAAGGAAGAGACGATTGCTTTAATTGTCGATTAATCTGTTGATTATTTATTTTAGTTGTTTGGACTGTAAAATATCAAAAAATGTCGATCAGTGTTTCCCAAAGCTCAAGATGACGTCTTCAAATGTCTTGTTTTCTCCACAACTCAAAGATATTCAGTTTACTGTCACAGAGGAGTGAAGAAACCAGAAAACATTCACATTTAAGAAGCTGGAATGAGAGAATTTGGACTCTTTAAACATTTAACAAATATAATAGTTAACAACTAGTCGACTAGAGACGACGGCTGTCTTTTCAGTCTTGCAACTCATTTTAGGCTAGGGTTCATAAACTGCATGAGTTTGATATTGGAGCCTTAAGCTAACTGTGTAGATGGAGCGGAGAGTGCCACACACAGTCTGTAATGAGGATCACTCTCTTATCTCTGTGCTGTAATGAGTGTATCTGTGGATGGCTGGGCCGCGGGGCTCTCCGCCTGGCCCACTCATAATGAGGCCATGACGACTAGCACTGTGTGTGGGACTGCATGAGTGCAGAGTGTGTGTGTGTGTGTGTGTGTGTACATATGAGAGACAGAAAGAGAGATAGGAAGAGAGTGGGAGACAGTGTTCCTGTCGTTCACTGGATTCAGCTGTTGTGTTGTTGCTATGGCAGCAGGCAGCAGTGTGGTGACCTGGCACAGCATCGTTCTGGAAATAAAACTCTCACTGTAACTGAATTTCTGATCACAGTTTATATTTTCACAGTTTTACATTTATCACCTTAACATGATATATTTATGTACAGTAGCATACAGTAACCTGAATCCTAAATGACCACAAATATGATCAACCAGTAGACAGAAATCAGGTCAGATTTTCCTCCACATTACAAGCTGTAAACTTCCTGAGTCAACAACACTGGATATTTATAAAGTGAACATTGTCAGAAACATACAGAGTACACCACAAACCTAAAATCTGTTAAACCGTATCCTGCAGCACTCAATGCTGTGATGACATTCTGCCTAACTGAAAGTAAGAAAAAAGTGTGGCACACTTTGGCTCCATACGCATGTCTCTATTGTATTGTGATGACATTTCGGCCCCAGGCCTTCTTTAAAATTAACAAGATATTCTGCCTAATACCGTAGAATAACCATGACCATACGAGAGAAATGTTACGTGTTCATCACTGTCTATCATCACTGTTGATTGTTGACAGATCTGTAAAACTGAGTTTAAGAAGCTGGAATCAAAGAATTTTGAATTTGTTTATATATGACTCGAAACCGATTAATCGATTATCAAAATTGTTGGCTTTTAATTATATAGTTGACAACTAATCAATTAATCTTAGCAGCTCTTATATAGACACATACCCATGACATGTATATCATTATTTTGTATAAGCGTATTTAAACAAATGTACACTTTAAAAAAAGTGTACATTTGTGTATTTCTGGATAAAATGTGGCAAGTTCTAACCTTGATATTAGTGATGCTTTATGTAAAATCTGGGTTTGGAAATAGGATGCTGTTGCCATGCAACCCAACATTAGCCAGTCCTCCCCTAAACAAGCTCCCCACGCGCGCACACACACACACACACACACTCAGGTCATACACTGTGTGGGTGTATTAGCAGCAAACTTTCTCTTTTTCTGTCTCTCTCCCTCCTCCGCAATCTACCAAACGCACTCACTCACAGTGATTGATGTACACGTACACACACACACACACACACACACACACACACACACACACACACACACACACACACACACGTCTATACATCCAAACAATAACCCTGTCTCCTGTGTGTGTGTGTGTGTGTGCCCTGTAGGTGGAGCGCACCAGCCGTCCTGACCTGGCTGTGTTCCTGGTTAAGTACGTGATGATGCTGATCGTAGGAATCCCCTCGGTGTTCTGGGTGGCCAGTAAGAAGACCTGCTTCGAGTGGGCCAGCTTCTTCCACGGCAAGAGACGCAAAGAGTACGTCCTTTATATACACTGGAAGCTATCGCTCCGTTTGTCGAGCTGTACACTCTCCTGGCACAGCTCCACAGAAACTGGTTTTAAATTTATGATGCTAAATATTTCAGTAGCAAACTGTCGCTAAAAGGGTTTCTTACGTACGTTTTGTCCCAATATTCTTTAACTCGAGCAGAATGCAAAGCGTTTCATCTCTTTGCAGTGATAATTTAATGAAAAAAACAAAAAAACAGTGGGTTTTTAATCTCATCATTTATTCTAGCTAACACCTCTATGCAGACTTAGCTCAGATACTGTCTGGAATGAAAAAAACGTTTCAACTATTAAGAAGAAAGAAAAAAAATGACATAATAACAAATAAATTCAATGTGTAGACAGTTACTGTAAATGTTTTGATGCCTAGTTATATGTTAATCATTACTAATCATTACTTTTGGTTTCAACGCAACCAAAAAAGGATTCCTCATAACTGTAACATCCACAGTCAGACTAGTCTCTACACCGTTGGCTCTCAAATGAAGGCAAAATGCAAGATTATTTTTTGGGCATCCTTGGCCTTTATTCAATAAGACAGCTGAACATAGGAAAGGGGGGGAAAGAGAGCGAGAGAGAGAGAATGAATTACATGCACCCAAGGACTTGAACCCTGCAAACATGGACTTAACAATGTTGCTTTTAAATTCTTTCCAAAAATCGGCTCTACTTGTAGAGGAAGGAAATGCATTTGGCACACTGGTCAGGCCTCAAGTGTACACATAATACTTTGGTGAGAAACAGCGAGTATAAACATAACTGTTTGTTTAATTTAAAACTCCTCAGGGTACCTTTAAGTCTCTCAGCTGACACAGACTATTCATGAATAGACCAAATCTCAGCTGGCTCACTGTCACCACTTTTGGGACTGTTAGCAGGTGTAGGTTTGGGCTTTTTTTATTGCCTTTATATGACATTATCATATAAATCGGCTGTGCATAATCTACTGTAATAATTAGGGCTGGGTACCGAGTTCAATACTTTTAAAGTATCGAGTATCGAAAAAGGCCTCGTCATTCAATACCTAAGGAGTAAATCGCACCAGTCAGTGAGCCAATCAGCATGCAGCATGCTTCTACAAAGCTCTAATAATGTCTGTGATTGGCTGTCTAACGTCACACGTCGTAGAGACACGCAGGAAAAACTCTACGTTACGCACAGAGACGGGGGCTCACGCTGTCGGAGCGGAAAAATAAATAAAAAGATTTGTGTCATAATGTGTAATGTTGTAATTTATTTTTGTTTTATAAAATTGGTATCCAGATACCCAGCCCTTTTAATAATCATTGGAGATATTCAATATTCAAATATCTCAGTCGTGTACACAGTGTGTGTGTCGATGTGTGTAGGTGTGTTTAGGTGTGTGTGGCTCGGTGGTGAACACGGGTCTTTCTCTGTGCTCACTCCCCCCCACCCCTCCAAACTCAGAGCATTAACCCCCTCTCCCACCGCCTGCTCCACACACTCCTCCGTTCTCTTCTACCACTCCCACCACCCCACTACCTTCCCCTTCTCCCTCCCCACCCTCCTGCGTCTCTCCCTGCCCTCCCTTCCTTCACTCCCCACTTCTCCCTCCTGTTCCACCCCCTCCCTGTCCTGCAGCAGGATGGTCAACGAGAGCCGACAGGTGCTCCAGGAGCCCGACTTCGCCCAGCTGCTGCTCAAGGACCCCAACACGCCCATCGCGAGGAAGTCCCGGGGCACGTCCACCCAGGGGACCTCCACCCACGCCTCGTCCACCCACCTGGCCATGTTGGACGAGCCGCCCAGCGGCAGCACCAGCCGGGCCGGCTCGGTCCGCAGCGCACGCTCCAAGATGAGCAGCTACCACGGCAGCCTGCACCGCTCGCGGGACGGCAGGTGGGTCTCATATCTTGTCTTGGCTCTGTCCCGAGTCGGTCCACAGAGTCCCGCTCCTGATGCTGCTGTCTGTTGTTGGTCTTTGTCCCAGATACACGGCCTCCAGTTTCCGGGCCGTGGACGACCGGCTGCCCTACGGAAGCATGCCTCGCCTCAACGACCAATCGCAGTCCAGACACTGTAGCACCAATCGCCTGGACAACCTGTCACGGCACGGCTCCACCCAACGACTGGAGAGCCAATCACGGCACAGCAGCGTCAGGGACCTCACCAGCACCACCCAAGCTGTCCTCGGTATCCCTGGAAATGGGATTCACCGAGTCCTGGAGGAGGACGGAGCTACAGCCTGAATAGGACGGTGGCCACTCTGGAAGACGTGACTGGACGGTTACATGCGAAAGGAGGAGAGATGGCTTATCTTTCGTTTTGTAGAACGTTAAAGAACGAATGTGTGAGGGTTCACAGTAAGCCTGACAGAAAGGCAGCGTAGCAAACACTGCAGTGACAATAGCTAGATCCAGCTAGACTGACAGGACTGAGTGTGGATTGATGCCTTCAAATGTCCTCTCAGCTTTACTCGACCCACTAGCTGAGCCCAAAAACTCAACTTCAAAATGATTTTTTTTTCCAGTTTTCAAAACTACGAGGGATTTTGAGGTCCTGATAACCAACACTGGAACACGACGACAAGGCTTCACTGTTGGACATACGTTACTGAGCCAGTCAAAAACTAAATGTTACCAGCACTGACAGACTGCACTGGATTGGTTCTCATTTGTACTGTACTAGTTTGTAAAAAGAAGGACTGAATGGACATCAGACATTACAGGAGCCTTCTCTTCTAGTCTGGGCTTTTTTAGCACTCGGGAGTGTGGAGCAGGTTTTTTTTACTACATATGAACTATTTAGCACCTCTTCAGCTACTGACGTCGCCATTATTTTTCAACATCAAATACAATTCTGGTAACCTGCTAAAAATATATATATTTATAAAGGCACTTCTTATTTGGTAACACTTTACTTGAAGGCATCAACATAATTGTGACATAACACTGTCATAACTATGACATGACACTGTCATTAATGTGTCAAAAACAAGTTCTAAACAAGTCATAAACGCGTATGACTTCTGTCATTAAGTGTCGGTTTTTGTCATGACAAGCTGACATTGTTTGGGCTGTCTTGATTATGACAAAACTTAACATTAACCAAAGTGACGTTACCAGAAGTTGTCTTGGTCATGCCAAGCTGATATTACATTTGTTTGGGATGTCTTTGTAATGACGACTTGACATTAATCAGGATGACATAACCAGAGGAGGTCTTTGTCATGACAACTTGACGTAATGTCATCCTGGTTAATGTCAAGTTGTCTTAATAAGGACACTCCAAAGAAATGTAATGTCAAGTTGTCATGACAAATACATTTTCCGGTGATGTCATCCTGGTTAATGTCAAGTAGTCATAATCAAGACAACCAACGTCAACTTGTCATGACAAAAACCGAACGACACGTAATGACAGAAGTCATAAACGTTTAGAGCTTGTTTATGACACGTTCATGATAGTGTCATGTCATAGTTATGACAGTGTCATGTCACGATTATGTCGATACCTTTAAGTAAAGTGTTACCTCTTTTTCAGCCGATTTTAAACTCCACATGAAGGTAACGGACACAGTAAGCACACCAGTTTTAGAGGAGAAAGCCCCGTTTACAGACGCTGAGTACGACAAACCTCATCTCATTTTAAAAACCAAAATGAATCCAAACTCCTGCCTTATGACTGTTCAGACAGAACGCTAAGCAACGTTTACAGGCAGCGTCGTTCCATACAAAGTCAATGAAAAGACGCAAGTAAAATGTTCCAATTTGAGCGAAAGATTTGCGTTTACACTGTGAAGAGACGGGGCTGATGTGTCTGTTGCTAGCTAGCGTACAGCTAACGCACAGTTGGTACGACTGTTTGGAATAAACAGACGGTTCAGCAGTGAACGTTTACATGAATAGATAATAGTGCACCCTTGAATTAGAGTAAAGTTCTGAGTAGTCCATCCTGTTTGAAAATGTGTCCTTATATGTATCGCTACTGTAAAATGTTAGACCAACATTTCCTCAAGTGGCAAAACTTGTATAGATGTAAAAACGGAACTTTTGTTGTTCATTTGTAATAAAGTTTTTTTTAAAGAAGTAATGACCACACAGTAACACACTGGGTTTGTATTTGTAACAGCCCTCCGCTTTATTGAAATACATCGGAGTCAGGTTAATATAATGAGTTCTCCACGTAAGTGTGGCAGCCAGTTCCATACATTATTTTTTGTTTTGACCTTACACCTTAAATATTTTTTTGTGCAAAAAAGAATCTACATCACCTGTAGTGGGTTATCCTCAGTAAAACGCCCAAACCGTTCAAAAAGTAGCAAGTCCAAGTAAAACAACAAACCGAAAACAAAAATGATTACATCTATAACATGCAAAACTGTACAAATTATTACAAAGCAATCCTAGAAAAAAAAAAGAAAAGTGTAATATGATATGAGAGAGCAAAATAATATAGAAGGTACTGTAGATAAGACCTCACTGAAATGCAAAGGCGAATATTTTTTGTTGGATTTTCTTACCACTGTGGCACCTCAGCCATCAACCCTCCTGTCCCCCTTCACCCCTGAAAACATCTTCTAGTCCTCTCCACCTTTTCTTCCTGCTGGCTCCACCCAGGTCACATCTACTGTACACTACAGCCAGATACATCTCTCCCTCACTTCACACAGCCATCCATCCATCCATCAAACCTCTAACACACTCATTTTCACCTAAATGAAAATTCATTGGTTCTGACATTTCCTGAGTTTCTCTTCCCCTTTTCCTTAAACTGGGATGTCTAGGATCAGTTTCTGTACAATATTGGCCAATAATAAAAACACCTGGCTAAGACAGTTTCCTCACCCCCCCACCCTCCATCTAATACATTCTACAGAAACTCCAGCAGGAACTAGGGAAACTCACTAGCTT
This sequence comes from Zingel zingel, assembly GCA_023566125.1. Lineage (NCBI taxonomy): Eukaryota > Metazoa > Chordata > Actinopteri > Perciformes > Percidae > Zingel > Zingel zingel. The sequence goes on from CM042332.1 coordinate 3,632,348, forward strand.
AAAAAAGTTTCAAAGAAGTGGTTGTTTGGAATAAAAACCAGCTGAGTCACACTGTGGCGCTCCAAACCTCTCCCTCTCTCTTCATATAAAATGGAATACTAAAAAAAATAAAAAATAACTTGGAATGGGTTGTTTAGAGCTACTTTGCGTTTTAACCTGGAGTCGGCAGGATTCAGGAATGACCACCAAAATACTTGTTTTTGTTTCCCTTTCTAACAAGACAAGCGGAATAAAGTGGAGGATTCTGACCCAGGACACTGTACTGTACATTAAGCCTAAACCCCGACCCCCTGCACTGAGCATTAGAGTACAGTATGTGCGTTCTTCTCACAGATAATACCACACGATGACCACATTCGAGTTAGTGTTTAATGTCAAGAGTTTCTGCTCCAAGCACATTGTTCCCTTACAGTTTTACCCCATTCTGCCCTTTGAGCGACTCGTCACATAAAATGCTTTTCCATCTGTCTGTCAGCTGAAGGAGATGAACAGAGGTAACGGGTTTTTGGCTGTGAACGCCCTGCTCTGCAGCCAGGAGCTGCCACGCCGTAAAATGCTCTTTCAGAGGCCTTCCCACCCTGCCGAAAGAAAAACCGTCTGGAGGGCGTTTTTAGAGATCCAGCCCTGTTAAATTTACAGACAACAACAAGCAGCACTGAGGTTATTTTATCTGTGCTTTATCAACACAAACGGTGCTGAAATTGTGTAATAAGTGTTTACATTCTCATTTTAGTGTTTTTTTTTAACAGATCAACTTGACCTTCTTCAGAATACACAAAGGCTGTCCGAAAGACTAAAATATGTCAAAGTCTCCCTCTTTTTGTCCATTTTTGGTAAAATCGAACTCAGTGGAAGGAACGATCTTTCCATCCAGGTACCACAGCCAATTTAGGAACACACACACACACACACACACACACACACACACACACACACACACACACAGACACACACACACACACACACACAGTTGATTAAATGATCAGAGCCACTTCCCCTCCAACAGTCAGAGGAGGAGCAGGACAAGGCATTTGCTGCATAAAAACACCACCTCTGTGTGTGTGTGTGTGTGTGTGTGTGTGTGTGTGTGTGCGTATACATGTGTGATAAATGCACGTGTTCACTCTAAGGTACGGGCAGTAGTGTTGATCCATACATGAGTTTTCTTCGCTCAAACGCCAACCGAGTGGGGAAAAAAAACAACACACAATGCGTGTCATACATACAATATAAAACAAACAAATCTAAAATCAATTGGTAAAAAAAATGAAAAATGGAAAGTGGTTTAAAATGGCTTTTTGTGTGAATACAACCCCAAATCACTCTCAAAACAAAAAAAGGAAAATAAAAGAGGATTTCTTTTTTTTTTTTTTTGTCTTTCCCGTGTAGTTCTCTATTAGTATTTTCCTTATCATATATTACTCTCTACTTTGAACCTATGTACATTATTGTGATGGGAACCTGTTGAGTTGGTCAGTTTGGTTGTACAGCAAAGTGGAACGTCTACACTACAGTAAAGGAATCGTCCAGGGCTGCTGGATGATGTCACTCGCATTGGACCAATGAGGAAGAGAGTAGCACAGAGGAGCTGTGGTGATGTCACACGAGCTGGCATTAATAACGCTTGCTTGTAGCTTTTTGCTGACGGTCAAAATTAAAAAAAAATATTATAAAGTCACTGCACTTAATATCATGAGCAAAAGAAAAAAACAAAAATCATTGCTTTTCTTTCTTTCTCTCTCTCTCTCTCTCTTTTTTTTTATTATTTTTTTTTTAAATTTTTTAACATTTTGTATTTTTGCAGCACCCAAAGAGAAAGCTAAGGAGGGAAGTGAGGAGGGGTTCAACTCCACCCGTCTGATTCAGGCCATGAAGCAAACCTCCCTTTACTTGTCTAAGATTGATAAATAAATTAAAGTATTGTCCCCTAAAACCCAAAGGGTCCTATATACAAGTACAAATCACTTTCTCTCAATAATAACCCTCTTCTCTTTTGTTGCATTGTGAGGTTTTCGAGTCTCTGAATAAATCTCAGGGGGCCGTGGTGGACGCAGTTGTGTCCATGAAGCTCGATGCTTCGGTCGATAGCGGAAAAAAAGAGCCAAGTCGGGAGCTTTTCATTCCTATAGCTTATGCCCTTTCTGAATCAAACACATGCACACACGCTGGCAAGCGCATACAGCTTCTCACGCACACACACACACACACACACGCACACGTGCACACACACACACACACGCACACACACATTTTTCATAACTCCTCCCTCAGAATTTCCCTCAAAGAGACCACGGACCCTTTCTCAGTGTTTCTGCCCCGTCTTGGAAGTACAATGAGAGACAAATTGAGGTTGTAAAGTGGGACAAATGTTCACCGGGAGGTGCAGTTCTCTGGGCAGTGAGCAGAAATATTCAGAGAGGGGGGGGGGGTGAGAGGCTGCGGTGGAGGAGGGAGAGGAGGGCCTGGAGTCCTGTGCTGTCGGTCGGAGGGTCGTGAGGGGGTTCTGGGGGCGGGGGTTTGGGCGGCGAGAGGCTGGCCGAGGCTCATGTGTCCCAGTTCATCCGGTCTGTGCTCTCCAGGGACAGGGACTTGGTCTTGTGTGGGGAGGCGGGACTGGGAGGGCTGCTGAAGGTGGAGCTGTTGGAGGCCGTCGAGTGGCGGGGGGAGTCCGAGTCCTGGAGAAGGAGAGGAGAGAAGGGACAGGAGAGACAGGAGAGGAGAAAGACGGAGTTTGAGATGAAGAAAGAAAGCAAGTGAAGTTTGGGAGGGGGAAAAAAATACAGGGACAGGGGGAAAGCACATTGATTAGATGATGTAAGTAGTGCCTTATAACATTTATAATATATATAATTATATAATATACATAATTTATCATTCAGATTCCGGGAACTGGAGAGACCAAGTGTCTGTCCGAGGGCTGATGAAAGGTATGAAATAAATGATTGAGACACTACAGTATACTAGGGCTGCACGTTATGAGGGAAATATGAGATATCGTTGTTAAATATCGCAATAACAATATTACTTGCAATAAATAAGATAAAAAACAGATATTAAAGAGTAATCAGTTCTGCATTTCTGCCGCTTTCAGCATTCTGCTAAAATACAACAAACTGCTTGTTGAACTTAAAACAAACCATTTCCAACATTCTTTGAATTGAATATAAAACGCACCGCTAAAAAAAACACATTACAAGACCATTACGGTTTAAAGTGCAGTTTTCTACTGATATTTTCTTTCAACTAACACAAAAAAATGTCTAAGTGTCTATCGCGATGCGTCGCAGCCTTCCGCCATGTGTTTATTCCGCCAGTTGATATTACGATGACGATATATTGTGCAGCCCTACGCTATACATTTTAAAATGACTATTTCTGTCTGGACTCTCAGAGAGGACGACGGCTCACGGCTCTACTACTGCTTATTAATCTGATGTTTGGGCCGGAGGACACGTGGAACGTCAGATGAAGTCACATCACTCCCCCCCCCCCCACCCCACCTCGTCTTCAAATACATTCCACATCATCAGCAAATGAACAGCTCAATTGAGCAGAAATGATCAGCTGAAGGAAAACAAACATGCAGGCCGGCCAGATGAGGACGGGGGTGGGGGAGGGTGGAGGTGTGGGGGTGGTGGTTAAACCTTCACTCTGTACATAACATACAGTAGGACTCGCATGTGTGGAATGTATGCGATTCATTTAAGTCAACACAGACATGACACCTGCTGCCTCTCCTTTCCCTTTGAATCAAACAAGATGACTGTAGAAGAGAGAACAGACAGGACATTAGGCCGTATGATATTCCTTCCGCTTCAGTGCTAATGTCCTCACGTTAGGGGATTTATAATGATCTCATGGGGCTGTATGAATACATCTCGTTCCCGTTCAGTGACTCTGCACTTGACTGTCTTTGACGCACAACAATCATCTCCCGTTTGGATCCAATCTAAACTTGTTTGGCCTAGAAAATACCGAGAGGCACAGCCGTCCTGCTGTCTCCCTTCTACCGTCCACGGCTGCAACAGAACAGACTGTGGAGCTATGAAACGTCGCACGCTCACACTCAACAGTGTAGTTTTCTCACAGCGCGTGTGCACGCACACACACACACACACACACACACACACACACACACACACACACACACACACACACACACACACACACACACACATCAGTGTCAATGTAGATGGGCAGTCGTGTGTTTTTCATACATTTGCTCTTTAAAAGGTTTAGCAGAGTTTGTGTCTTTGGGAGGAGCACCGCCCAGCTACATTGTGTAAAAAAAAACGTCTAGGTCGACATTGTGTTTAAAAGCACTCAGCCTTTTGCACCCATATTAACTAATTGGTCATTGTCATTTGAACCACAGATTTCCATCAGAATCACTCCAAACCATGCGGCTGCTGTGAGGTTTTCCAATTTTGTAATCAAATCGCATGTATGACTGGATGTATTTTATCATTACATACAGAGTCATATCCTGCAGGGAGCACAGACTACACAGCACACTCGTTACTCTATATCCGTCTGGCCTAGTTGTGCTCTGAGCTGGACAGCTCGTGGTTAGAAACATGGGCGGGCTGTTGGCGAGCCGCGTGGAAGCAGACATGCTTGGTGATTGTGGGAAGAAGTATGCAAAATGGCCAAGCAACAGCAGCGCTGCAGCGTTTTTTTTTAACTAGCAACCAAAAAAACGACATAGGGCCAGGTGAGGGACAGCCTGATGGTGCAGCTGATGCTCCGGTGACAGATGTGACAAGCCATCAGATGCTGCTGCAGATGTGACTGAGCTGAGATGGCGCAGCGGGAGCAAAAGCTTTGGCTAGCAACACTGTTCGCTGTGTGTTGGCGTTTGTGTGTAGATTTGTGAAATGATACAGCGTGTCGTGCATGTGGGTGCATATTCAGTGACACGGTGATCTCAGTTGGTGTGTTTGGTGCGGTCATTGCAGCTGTTGACATTACCTTCATCTTACTAAGCAGGGTCCTTAAAGCCCTTTTCAGATCGGGGGTCTTCTCCGACGGTGAGACTGCCTGCCACTGCAGAGGAGAGTTCAGACTCAGCGCCCAGCCCACAGACAACATGCTGGGGTGGGTTGGGGAAGGGGGGGGGGGGGGGGGGGTTGGAGGGCAAGGTACAGCTGAGTGAGGGTGGATGGAGGCGAGGAATGGGGCAAAATGAAGCTCACAGCATCCAGGCGTATGGGCCATGGGGGATGAGGGAGCCACAGGAAGGATGGCAGGAGGATTGAGGGTGGGTGGGTGGGGCTAGAAGTTGCTTTGAAACTGCACAAGCTATTGCAGTTACTATCTGATCCTAGTTTTTTAATATACATAAACGTTGTTGCAGGGTCCCTATGTTAACAACAACCGACATGATGATTCTAACTAAACGTCCCACTCCCTCACTCAGCTTAGACTTTAGCTCTTCCAGGTGTGTACCGACTGTTAACAGGGACACTGGAAACATTAGCAGGAGTCCCAGTGTTCCCTTCAGTGTTTGGAGGCAACCACTAGCCCAAGCTAACCCCTAAAGCAGACACCATGGGGAGGCGCTAACAGGCGACGCTGGGACACGCTGACTTGCGTTCACTAGAAAGCGCTGACATCACAGGGAGCTAACCAATCAGAGCAGTGGGATGGGGGTGGAGAGGCCTGCGCCCAGAGGCTGCGATGTTTGTGACGGATGGGATAGAGGGAGGAGGAGTGTTTTTTTTTTTCCCCCAATTGGGGGGGCGGGGAGGGGGTGGGGGGAGAACAATGTGAACGACTTTTTTAAATATTCGATAAACTAATGTCTAACTTCTACAATCGCATGGCAGGGAAACAAACATGATGTGCATTTGGACTTGTTCATACAAAGCTGATGTTGGGTTGACATTGACTCCGTATTCAGATCTCTAAAAGTGGCTGCACAACCATCTGTCCAGTCAGATTTGCCCTGATTTGAACCAACAGTTAGTAGAGACTAAAGTGTGCAATTAAGACAGGATTAGTTGTTTAGGCTGTCCATACCGATACAGTATATATATATAAATAAAAAGATACAGTATTTTACATACAAGTCTTTTTGTGTTTACAGTCAACCGCACATGAAGCTGTATGTTCAGTTTCAATCTATTTACTGACCTCTCTGTCAAACTGTGAGAGCGGAGCATCAGCACAGTCCATGCCTCCGCCCGAGGACAGGGAGCTCTCCGAGGGAGAGGTCATGGTCTGCCGCTTGCCGTAGCTTCCCCCGGACATTTCTCTGCGCAGAGCGCTGCCGTTCTGGGAGGACGAGCCTGGGGAGAGAGGAGGAAGTCAGGGGGAAGCACCAAACATGATGCTACTTGAAAAAAAAAGGTTGATGGTGCAGGGAAGGAGGCTGTTAAAGTGCCTCTGGTTCTAAGAGGATTTATGGGCTGCTGTTACTCACGTATGCCCAGACCGCTGCTGGCGCTCATGGAACGGCCCGGCTCGGCCCGGTTCTTGGTGATGGAGGGGATGCTGACTGAACCGCTGAAGCCTGCACGGCTCTCCTGAACACGAACGTTCTGGTTTAAACACGCACAGAGCAAACACACACACACACACACACACAGTGCAGTGCAGGGGACAGGAGTGAGGAGGCTGCGGTGATACACACTACATGCTCTACAGCTGAACACAGATGTGGCCCTCGTATGATTGGCCAGTGAGGTTTGGGCAGATAGACATGCATGCATGTTCTCCTTAAAAACGCACAGCCGGTCAGGAGGAGCAAGATGAGTGAACTTTAGAGGATGAAGGCATATGAGTATGAGGTGGTTCATTATGGGATTCAAACAAGCCTTTTTTTTAGGTCAGTTTACAAAAATAGGGCATATAATGGAGACTGTGCAACTTTCTCTGCTCAAATCCCCATGTTGGCATGCTACAGGAGACATGAAAAGATAAAGGACAAGGGGGGGGGGGGGGGGGGGCTGGTTCTGTATAAGCAGGTCGACAAACACACACATCTCAAACACTCCAAGTGTGTCTGTTTTAATATGTACGTATATGTTTGTGTGTGCCTCTGTATGTACGCGTGTGTGTTTGCCAGTACATACATTTCAAGTCTTTTGTGCACAAATGTACACATATATATACACACTGTATATTGTGTGTGTGTGTGTGTGTGTGTGTGTACCATGGGCAGGTCTTTAAGGATCTGGATCCCGTCTCCTGGTCCCATGTGGGCCACGTGGTTGAAGTTGGTGGGGTTGGAGATTAGCTTGTTCCTCATCTCTGGATCTCGCAGCATCTCTCTGGAATCACAGACAAGATAAGTAGAGGCACAAAAAGATTCAGAGTAAGACTGGAACAGAAACTAAAATGTGGCTTCAGTAGCCCACTCATCTAGTACTCGCCTCCGTTAACCATTAGTTGTACCTTAAGGGCAACAAACAATACTGTTGTAAATAGTTTTTTTTTTTTTTTTTTCGACTTCTGTCAAACATCCACAACAAGTAATATTGGTTTTGATTGTCCTGCATGCTCAGTAATGAGAAGGCAAGTGTTCAAGCAAGTGTATTTGATGATTTTAGGGTTGAGTTAGTGTGTAGTTTTTACTACTGTTGCATGATAAGCCTGCACATTTTATTAACTTGTTGCAGTCTTAAAACATACAACAGTACTTGCAGTGGAGCCAGTACTGTTATTAACTGGTCCAGGGGAAATGCAATAAAAAAAAAAATCACAGAAGAGAAAGTTAAGAAAACTTAACCTGGTAACAGAATTGCAAAAGCAAGAAAACTTGTCAGGAAAACGTAGGTAGCACAGAGCCAGTAAAACTCTGGATGGGCCTGGTGCTGCAGCTAAACTACCTCCTCTGCTGAAGTCGCTCTTCCTCAGGCACCCTGAAGGAGAAGCGTCTCTTGTTGTTCATGCTGCGCACCATCTGCTTCCTGCTGTTGTCTGACGTCTCCGGGACGACCAGCTCATCACCCTCTGGGAGATCACAACAAAGCCACAGCCACGTTTATGTCAAAAGACTACAAAGTGTCGCACATTTCCTTTGGTGGTCGAGAGTGGCATGGCAAACTTTCTAATGTTCTACTTTTGTTCTCCAAAACAATATTATATAATGAGCAGAATAATGGTTACACAGTGACCAAATAGCTCACTAAGAGTTTAAGTCCTGCAATGACAACTGCAGCTCCACATCCTGCTGGAGCTAACTGTGGAAACGGTGATGAAGAGCAACAGCCAGATACAAACCACAATGGAATAAATCTTACACTGTACTGTGTCACTCTTGACATGTTTGTAGTTTTTAGCCGTGTGCTGCTTCACACAATACACTTGTGAATCCTTACCGGCCATCTTGTTTCTAAAGTAGATGAGCCGGACTGTTTCTAGTCCCAGTAGGTTCAGAGAGCCGTCGACGTTCAGAGGTCGCACCTGAAGGGGGAAGCAGAGAAATCTATCATTAATCCATTTTTCACATCTGATTTCTGATCAATAATCATCTGTTTTAGTCTAGAAATGGACTATTATGTAAATCATCAAATCCACCAGGTGGAGCCAGAGGTGTCTCTGCTTGTCTAAACTTCTCAACACTCCATTGCTGCTGAAGTTCAAGGCAAGGCAATTTATTTTTATAGCACAATTCAGATACAAAGGTAATTTAAAGTGATTTACAAAGGCATAACATACAAAGCTGTAGTAAACAGTAGATTTAAAACCAACTTTAGAAGCACAGAAGTGTAGGAATGACCATCTCTTTTTTTGGGGGTTATTTTTAGGCCTTTATATAGGACAGATGAAGACATGAAAGGTAGAGAGAGAGGGGGGGGAATGACATGCAGCAAAGGGCCACAGGGCGGAGTCGAACCAGCGGCCGCTGCATCGAGGAGTAAACCTCTTTATATGGGCGCCTGCTCTTCCAGGTGAGCTACCCAGGAACCCGGAATGACCATCTCTATAAACGACCTCGGGGAAAGCAATGGTAAACAGAAAAGTTGTATGCCTCGATTTTAAAAGAACACAGGATTAGATCAGATCTAAAGTGTTCTGGTAGTTTCTTCCAGATCTGCGGCGCATAGAAACTCAAGGCTGTGTTCTCACTTTTTATTCTGCGTTTAGACAAGCGTTTTTTTTTTTTTTTTGTGTGGGGGGGAGGGGGGGAGGGGGGATCTGCGTGCATATGGTGACGCAAAAGTGTGTGAAATTCGATGTAGTATGCACGCCAGGGGGCTAGGTAGTAGTGTGAAGCACTGCCACACAACACCACCAAGTCCGCGCGCCTGCGTAGAACCTTCCTTCTACTTCTCTCCCTAGTAGCGCCAAACCAAAACATGGCGAAGCGAACAACAAAAGCTGACATTTTTTTCTGGACAGACGAGGAGGTGGAGTTATTGCTCCAAACAACCTTAGATTACAAAGCCGCAAAGGCACAACGGGGCGTGGACTGGGAGTCCTGCCAGTCAAAATATACAGACATATGGACCCAATTTCTTCAGCAGTATCCTGTACCTGGAGGGACGTCATTTCCACACCAGAAAGACGCTATCTGTAAAAGTCAGATATCATCAAAGCTGAAAGCCATCCGGACCAAGTATAGGCAGGCTGTGGCTACCCAACGGTGGAGTGGCCATGGGCGAGTAATCACCATATTTTGATTTATGTAACGAAATATGGGGTGGGTCGCCAGCCACCACAACAATACACAACACAGCATATCCGAGCAGAACTTTGCATTTTTATCCTTTAGACGGAACTGCGATGGTGGAGCGTTTTTTAGGATTTCCACTCTGGAGGGCTGTTTCACTTTTTTTCCATCTAAACGAAAGGCACATCTGATAAAATATTTTGTCGTTTTCACCTGCGAGCGTTGTCGTGTAAATTTGGCCTTAAAGCGGCTTTTGCATGTTTGGTTCTTCACCTGGGGACGGTGAGCAAGCCGGTCTCAAATGATCTTAAAACTCTGGAAGGCCTGGTAACAGAGCAGCATATCAGAATATGACATTCATGTCACAGTCACAACAGGCCAAAGTCCACAGCACTGACCTTCTTGAGAGGGATGGTCTGGATCCACTCCATGGTGTTGACGTCAAACACATCGATAGCGTTCTCACTGTACACCGACAAGTAGGGGGCGTTGTAGCCTGGACAAAAGGGAAACATCACTTGTTTCCTAAATCTGCATTTTAATTTAAATCACCACATACGTTGACATTAATTCCTGCACTCACAAGCAGAGGTGGGAACAGCCGGCCACATCAGCTCCTGCTGCCGCGACCGGCGGCCCTGGGAGTCCACGTAGACGCCGATGGCGCTGAAGCACAGCAGCAGCTCCTTGCTGGAGATCTCCACGGCGCAGAGGGCATCCAGGTTCTGCTGGGGGATGAAGGCCAGGGTGTGGTCCTCGGGGTGGAGCAGGTTGACAGGGGCCGTGTCGCCGTGGACACTGTGGTGGTCATCGCAGAGTTAAGATTTATTAAGAAATAAATACATGTATACATTATTTATAGTTATTTTAGCAGGGGGGGGGGCATCGTTTCCAAGAAGTACTTCGCACATCAAACAATTCTTCTGTGCAGGTGTGTTGGGAAATATCACAAACTTGGAATAAAGGAATAATCCTGCACTCTGCTCTTGCATCGCCATTTTTTAAAGAAAATGGTGATGCTATAGGAAGAGCAGGGTGCAGGATATTCCTTTGATCCAAGCAGGGAGCATCTTAACATAGGGTAACGATAAAAAACAGACATAAAAACCATTAGAAGAACACCTCCACTGCACATAGATCAGTCAGTTAGCAGGTAGAGTACCTGTAGCGGGTGAAGCCAGACTGGTATCCTACGTAGAGTCGCTCGCTGAGCAGACCAATCCACTGAACGGGCCCCGGGGCCTGCAGCTGCACCTCTCGCAGCCGACGGTGACGGGCTTTACTCTTATTCACCTGGAGTGCAGGAGGACAGAGTGGTTTTTGCAACAGCAAATAACATGAATAAAATATATTATATATATATATATATATATATATATATATATATATATATATATATATATATATATATATATATATATCTATCTATCTATCTATCTCTCTCTCTCATCATCTCAGATCCTTAAATGAAATAACTATTTGGAGAACTGATCTACTGTTTAGTAGTAATAAACGGTGCTTTCTGACCTCGTAGCAGATGATTTGTCTCTTCATGGCCACACAGAGGCAGGTGAGCGAGCCGTTGCGGACGGGGCCGGAGACAATGGTCTGGCAGCCCTTTGTCTCAGCCAGCTTGTAAGACTCTGTCTCGCGGCCGTCCAAGGCCTGCGTGGGGAAGAGGCGGACGTGACGGTTCCTGCCAGAGATGACCGCCAGCAGCTGCTCCTGGAGAATCAGGTCGATGTGGTGCACCTTCTTGTTGTCCCCCACCCGGATTATTTCTGAAAGGAAGGACGGAGGGAGAAGACAGGACGTGGTGAAGATGAGAGAAAAACCGTAACAGGCAGTTTTGGGAGTGACATAGGAACAGAAATAGGCAGTTTTGGGAGGGTCATAAAAAATAGGTCATCAATCCCCTTACTCTAATGCACACACATTTAAAAAACAGCAACACGAACACAGAACAGATCTTAAAGAGTGGATCTTACCATCTTTGGTGACATGGATGACAAAAAGGCCTTCCTCGTTGCCCAGGGCGACACGCTCGTGATCTGAGGGCAAAGCAAATAAAGCAAGACGGCCATTTCAGTGCCAGTAAGGGGACAGAAAAGGGCCTTCTATGCAGGAAATCTGATGGTTCCTATTTTCATAACATAGTAAAAACCAAACAGCTGGAACTCAAGAGAGTTTCTCTGATCTATTAGATGTAAAAAAAAAAAAAAAAAAAAAAATAATAAAAAAAAACTACACTTGGCTGCAAATACACGAAGAAGGACCTATCTACTGTTGAGATAACGACTGCATAGAGATCAGATGATAGAGATGATGAAAGGAGAGTACGTGCATCTGGGACAGGGGTGGGAAATTCATTTTCCCAAGGGGCCACATGAGAAACAGGGACTGTTGTGGAGGGCCGGACCAATAGGCTAAACTCAATTCTGCTCAATTTTAATTTTATGTCAGGCGGCACATAAAAAACAACGTGCCGCACGTTCTCAAACGCCTCTTTTTTCTCTGGGCATATTAGCACAGCAGACTCCACCAAACACTCGTTAATAAACTCGCCTTCAGAAAATGGCTTACTGTTTTTGGTGATTTTGTGGGAATCACAAAGCACATAAAAAAAGCCAACAGCAAAAAACAGTCTGCTTCAAAATAAAGCAATGCAGTTGTATTCCATGCATGTACACCTATTTATGTTTGATTGATTACTTCCCATTGACCTCACGTGGGCCAGTTAGGGCCGCCCAAAGGGCCGGATGTGGCCCGGGGGCCGTACAATGCCCAGGTCTGATCTGGGATCTTGATTAGCAGTGACATACAGTATTATAATTGCTTCCTATAATACCCCTTGTAGTATTCTGTGATTTACGGAGTGTTGCACAGGCCCACCTATGATAGCAGCAGACTGTGTTGTCTTGATGAGCGGCAGGGTGCTGTCGTACGCCTCCTTGGGGACGTAGACAAAGCGCTCCTTGAGCTTGTTCTTCTTGAGGATGCGGTGGAGCTCGTTGAGGAGGCCCACCCATTTGTTCCTCTCCTGGTCGCTGTCGGCCAGGATCAGGATGGAGGGCTTGTGGTTGCTGGAGGGGGAGAGCTGGGACGCTGTCACCTGAGAAGAGAAGAGGCACAGGGGAAAGTCCCATCAGGTATTAAATAGTATTTAAGAATTTAGGGGGATTCTGATTATTTTGAAACTGTTGGTTGCTTAAAAAAAAAACAAAACAAGAAAACTTACTCTGAATATACAAGGGATGTCTTTGCGGCTGGCGTGGATGACATCAGAGGCCAGGACAGAACTGACTGAAAACTCTTCATCCCTAGATGACAGGAATGAGATCAAAGGTTAGACACCCAGGACCTAAAGCTGCGACGATTAGTCTATTATTCCGTTAGTTGATCGGCAGAAAATTATATTTGATAATTGATTAATCGCTTCTGTCATTTTTATGTCAAAACCAACTTTAGAAGCACAGAAGTGTAGGAATGACCATCTCTTTTTTTGGGGGTTATTTTTAGGCCTTTATATAGGACAGATGAAGACATGAAAGGTAGAGAGAGAGGGGGGGGAATGACATGCAGCAAAGGGCCACAGGGCGGAGTCGAACCAGCGGCCGCTGCATCGAGGAGTAAACCTCTTTATATGGGCGCCTGCTCTTCCAGGTGAGCTACCCAGGAACCCGGAATGACCATCTCTATAAACGACCTCGGGGAAAGCAATGGTAAACAGAAAAGTTGTATGCC